>JAGKTI010004835.1:957-17202 GCA_018397915.1 Birgus latro | reverse complement strand
GAGAGAGAGAGAGAGAGAGAGAGAGAGAGAGAGAGAGAGAGAGAGAGAGTATAGTGAGGGAATCAACTGTTATCGTAGGTTTGTTTGAACATTACTCAAAACTGAATAAACATACTCTAAGTCTTGATCTGATTAGTGCCCGTCTGCACAGTTAGATTAGTCCTCCTTCCCCTCATTTTCACTTCCACGCTTCACAGTCTGTACCTTACTCTCACTGCCTCTTCCTGTTTTTGGCTTTACTCGTTTTTACCTCTTCACTCCATACCGGACATCAGCATCATTACCTTCTTCTTCCGCTCCTAACTTTCCCGCCTCTTTGTTTCCGCGTCCTGTCACATTTTCCTTGGCTTTTTCGTCCTCTTCGTTTTTTAATATCTTTGCTTTAAATACCTTTTCAATTCCATGACCTTAATTTTCCTCCCTCTACTGTATCGTGCGTCCTTGCATCACATCTCGCATCATTTTTATTACCTTAAGAAGACGGCTAATTTTTTCACTAGGGTGTCGTACTTGCTCTTATTCTTGCGATCAACAGACAATTTTATTCAGATTAAGAGTGAATTTTCCAACTAGAGAAATTAGAAGTAGGCACACTAACTCTTTCAGAACGAGATATCTTTCCTATGGTGAATAAAACTGTCTGGGGCCTGGAAGAATGAACTTTAAAAATATATCATCATAGAAGTGGTGAATTTCCTGACTACAGATTGGGGTTAATTACTATACACGTGGTCGAGCAAAGAAGAGTCCGTGAGAGAGTGGGCAGGCACGTAAGCATCTAATTGGGGGATCCCTGTTTTAGAAATTTGGCTCATTATACCTCACTTCCATCAGTAAGTATATACACACATATTTCCCTCTGAGTATCTATGTTTTTTCCCGATATACCCTTCCATTTCGAGGCATTTTTTGGTAAAATAATAGCAAGTGACCTAGCTACTTTCAGACATATTAGAAAAAATGTTTTACCTGTCCATTTTCATATATGTCAGAGAAATAATCGTATCCACGTAGTTTCATATACATTAACAAGGACCATTCTAAGATTTTTTTTTTTTAGAAGGGTCATTTTCTCGCATTACACAAATATCACCATCATCATCATCATCATCAGTAGTAGTTGCATAATCATCTTTATCATTATCGCCACCGCCATCATCCCGACCTTGATTCCTACCGTATTCAAACAAACGGGAATTAGTGCACAAAAAATACACCCATAAGTATATATGTGTCGAATTCTGTTTTTTTTTTTTTTTGAGCCAGCCTAATCAGCAATAAGGCGCGTGTATGTGATTGGATAAATCTGCTAACGTCGCCGTCTTTCCGGCCTGTCAACCAGCTCAGTGTGCGCGGCCTCAGTGAGTGAATGAGTTGGGGCCAGCCTTATAGGGGGACGCAGACAGGCTGGCTACCTCACCACACACACACACACACACACGCACACACAGACACACACACAACAGGGTGATGAGGTCAGGGGAGCTGGGAAGGAGGAGAGGGAGCAGGGTGGTGATACAGAAAGGGAGGGAGGGGATGGAGAGTGATGCAATAGGGAAGGCATGTAGGGGAGGGAAAGAGGGAGAGGAGTAGACAGAGGGAGGAAGGGAGAGAGTAGGGCAACTGGAGAGATAAAGAGGTGGCGAAAGAAGCAGGGAGCAAGGACTGCAAATTGGTGCAGAGGCTGGGGGAGAAAGAAGTGCGGAGGGGAAGGAATGCTGAAGAGAGAGGAAGGGAGGGACGTAGAGGAGGGAAAAATAAGGTGAGGGAGGAGGGAAGACTGGGAGAGGAGTATGGCAGGAGGAACGAAGGTGGGAGGGGTAAAGACCAGGAAGGGAGAAGGGGTTAGAGAGGGAAAAAGTGGGGGTTGGGAGGAAAGGGTGGAGAGAGATAGAAACA
Source organism: Birgus latro (assembly GCA_018397915.1). Lineage (NCBI taxonomy): Eukaryota > Metazoa > Arthropoda > Malacostraca > Decapoda > Coenobitidae > Birgus > Birgus latro. Next base: position 15,303 of record JAGKTI010004835.1, on the reverse strand, counting down.
CGTAAAGCAGCAAAGGAAAGGGTAAACGGGAACAGTGAAGGGCGGTTCCAAGACAGGTGATGTACAGACAAGGAAGGAATGTGAAGAGAAGGAATAGAGGGATGGGAATGTGAGGGATGGGCAGTAGGACATAAAGGAAGGAGAGAAGGAAGGACGGACATAGGGAGGTACAGACGAAACGACAGATTGTAGAGTGAATGAGGATGGGAAGGGGGGGGTGAGACGGCTGCAGGCAGGAGAGAGAGAGAGAGAGAGAGAGAGAGAGAGAGTAGTAGTGGTAGAGGGGGGAGTATGAGGGGTATAGTTGACGTGACTCTGTGATGACGTCATGCCCGCACCATAAACAATTGAGCTTGGCATCCCTTCACCTATTATTCACATCTCTCCCTCCCTCTGTCCTCCCTCCTTCCCTCCCACCACCGGTTTGCTCTCCTTATCCTGCATTTTTTTTAGTTGTAGTAATGATCGTCACTATTAACATCAAAACTGGCTGCATCTATAATAAAAAAAATCTGTATGCATTCATCATTCAAGTTTTCGAAATCCTGAAATATGTCATCTGAATTAATATTATTTCCAAGTTTTTATGCCCATCGTATTGTCAGGACTTATGTTTATTGGTGAGTGACTGGTTCCCTTGCCTTATAAGTTTAGAGTGAGTAACCTAACCCAGGGCTCCTACTTTCCTGATGGGAGGTTGGATGGATGGATGTATAAAAGTTGGTGGAAAATACGGCGATGTTGATGCTTATGATACTGGTGATGACGACGAGCACGACGACCACAATGACGGCAGCGATGATGGTGATAGTGATGATGATGATGACGATGGTGGTGACATTAATGATGATGATGTTGATGATAACAATGATGATTTTCGTTCACGTAGGAATATCAGCATTTAAACCTTCCGTTGCTTCAGTCCAACATTTACCCTTGTCATTGTCAGGTTGTGTTTAATGTGCTTCGTGGAAAATCCCCTCCATATGTGCCACACTAAACCCCATTTTTACGTCGTCGTTAAATACATCCGCTTCTCCGGGCAGCACCATTGTTCCCTGAGCCATGCTTTTTGATAAACCCCCTTTTGTTTTAGTACAGCTTTATGCAGTATATATGTATTTAATATGTTTTCAGCCTTATGTAACAAGACTCTGCCAAGCTTTGTGCAACAACTGTTTTATTGGTTTTATTCTAGTCAGGTTACGTCCATGTAGTTCTTTAATATGTGATGTGATTCGCCAGTGTTCATCCAAGCTCTTTTCCTTCTAGTTCCGCGCTCGTTATTTATTTATTTATTTTTTATAGTTCAGCTTTACCTGCATTATTTTTTTCCCGTCAAGTTTTGTCGCCACAGGGTTGGTCGTCCCGCGGTATTTTCCTCCACTGATTACTCGTACCAGTCAGTCTTTCAGCCACGAGTTTAATTCTCGTTAATTTTATATCTAACAAATTTGCATACACGCTTTATTCCCCCCTGGAAAAAAAAAAAATCCGAGTCGAGCTTTGTGTCATTATAAATGTTGATGACTTATTATGCCACAAATGTATTTTTGCATCACGGTTTATGATATGATATTGTAAAGTAGATATATTTAAAGTTTATGCCACCGATCGATATTTTCTAGTAAAGCATATTTTCCAGTAAAGCTTTACGGTCTTCTGTTTCAATAAAGCGATACGTCATAAGTTGTCAGGATCATATTTCAGTGTCTTCAAGTCGATGAGGTAGTATTCACTGTATTTTTGCTACCTCCAGGCGATTTGACTGAGTTTAAGAAAAATCTTTCGTACTGAATGGGTTATTCAGGGCGACATCTACCCTCCCCAGTTCAAAATGTCGATCATAATTGGTTATAACTGTATAGAGATAAAGTGAACAGAGAACAAACGCGTCCTTGGATTGAAGGGGTCAGTGTGACTTTGTTTTGACTTTTGACCAAATATTCATTCGAACTGACTCTAAAAGTGAGTCCAAGTCAAAATCAGGAAATTTCATCACGGTCAAATTAGTTCAAGACGTATCTTGACTATCACTTTATTTTCGGTTGACTTTTGATCTTGGCCTCCAGTAGCAATGCACAGTATGTTGGTACTATCTCTTTAGCGATATTGACCCAAACTCATGTGGAAGAAAAAAAAAACTCATATATAAAGAACCGAAGTATTTTACCCCACTTAATCTGTTGTCCACAAACCTACTTATCTCTAGTCAAGTGTTATTTCGGAATAATCTCCTTGCACCGCCTAATACCAGCATCGCACACTGCCTCCACGATGAATATAAACCTCTCCCACTATAGCCTTCACGTGTTCTTGTCAGGGTGTTCCGGTGGAAGACGTAGAGTGAAGAAGAGTTTAGGAGTGGGGGCAATATTGTGTGGCGAGGTGGTGGTGTTTTTAGTGTTAGAGTCAACTGTTTTGGAGTAACTGGAAGGGAGAATGCTTTGAGATGTCATGATGATTGACATGGGAGGCATCGTGTCACCTCTTCCTCAGCGATTTATTTAGGATATTACAACTTGGCATTCTTTTGCGTACTATTCATGTTCTTCAGTATCGACATGATTAGCGTAAGTAATATAGAAGACAATATTGTTGTAGAAAAGTGCAGAATAAATCGCTAAGAGATACTGTGACATCCCTAAAGCCACATAAAATACTCCCTGACGACAGTGGTGAAAATGCTGACACAATCTATGTTCCACAATCATCGCTCATTACCCCAGTCGTCATGATTGCCCAATGACTCTTGTTTTTACGACAGATATAATCCTTTCCTATTCAGCTTTCCACTTGTATACGTCAATTGGGCTCATACAGAAGGGCAAGAAAGAGAAAGCGAGTGAGATAGGAAGAGTTTATGTGTGACGGTGCTATGGTGTGTGTCGCATGGTGGTATTTATCTGTCTGGGGCGTGGGGTTCGGGCAGTGGCATGAACTGTGTGAAAGGAAGTGGGTATGTGTGTTGGTGACTATGGGCACGACGGAGGTGATGATGATGATGATCACAAGGGTGAGGATCAAAATGCTGTTGACAGTGATGCTGACGACGACGGTGTTGATGATGCTGATGTAGAGAAAAGGTCATGATGATGATGGCACTAATGAAAATGATAAAAACTCATGATGGAGTGCTAATAATGATTTGGATACAATGTTATATGAGCAGCTCATCATCACAAAACGGCTGGAAGTAAATAAGCCCATCTTTAGGTTTTACTCTGTTTATCACCAGACACTATTGTGTAGCACAGCTTAGACCTCTCGGACAGAAGGAGTAGAAAATATCTCCATTAACATGATCAGCAGAAGAAAGTCTTTTTTATTTTACTCTGTTCAGTATACCGCCAAATGATTAATTCAGTTTAAGGAGATTTTTTAAATTCGAACTCAGAACAAGCCTAGTAAAATACTCGATTTTCTGAACCAAAACACACTTACACCAAGAAGAAAGCTTACATACTTCTGTGTTTACAAACATGAACATTTTTTTTGCACACCCTAATCTCTGCCAATTTATAGCCAGTTCTTGCAACATCCTTGTAATATAACTCATCTGTTTAGGTGAGGATTAACATAATACTCTTGAATCTCTATAGTTAAAGTATTGTCTTTGAAAACCCAAATCCCTACAACACTCAACCTAGACTCTGACACGACTCGTAACATAACTCAAAACTGCTTGTACAGTTGGCTTCTGTTCACTTACCCATTTTTCTTGCAACCCACATCCCCTCACATATTCTGTTTAGCTTTTGCAACATCTCGTGACATAAATCATAAGTGCTTATACAAAGTTAACAAAGAATCATTATTCTTGCAACCCACAGTTCCTTCCATACCCTTTCTAGTTTTAGTAACATGCTTGATATATAACTCACATATGTTTACAGTGTCTTGCATCTATAGGTTTACGTATTTTTCGTGAAACACATTATTCTCACCACACTCTCTACCTAGCTTTTGTGACATCTTTTAATGTAACTCACAACTACTTCTACGAAGCTCGAATACTCATGATTCTTGTGTATATATTAGCACAGTACTCTAGCGACCCATAATACTTCCTCCATTCTATTTTTTGCATCATTTCATGTCGTAATTTGCACCTCTTTACGTGACCCACTGGACATACGCCTAATCCCTGTAACACTTATTTCACACCTGTTTACATGGCCAGTTATCTACAAACATGCACATTACTCCCATTAGCCCTAATCCCTGCCACGTATTTTGCAACGTCTTTGTAATATAATTCAAATACTACTAAGACAAGGTTGTGGGTGGGTGGCGGGAGGTTGCACGTGGCTCCCCTTTCTCAGCTGCTTTTAGGTATGTCAGATTGCGTGGGTTTGGCCGAAGGAGAGCTCAGACTGGCTTATGCTAGTTCAGAGACCGCAAATGAAAGGAATGACTGGAATGAACATGCAGAAAATATGATTATTACCTAACAAAGCGCCTACGCAGAGTGTCATAATATGGAGGTGATGAGGTAACAAAATAAACATGAATAGATGTGTGTCACGAATTTCCTAGATCGCGATATCAGTATCGTAATACGTGACATTGATCGACATTGTGGGAACGATGGAATAATTCTGAAATCCATAGAATTTCGCTCATTCTCTTATCTGTCCGCTCCTGTACTTATATTTGCATCAAGTTTTCAAAACTTTCGTCATTTTCTCGTGAGTGGCTGTCTCTATGTACAGACAGTGCATTCCACTGAGCGATATTTTGTGAATTATCGTTCCATTACGATCGCCTCTCAACCGTTGAGTTAAGCCATACCCTTTCCCCCGATGCCCTTGTTTTGGGCAGCATCGAGCCTCAGTCGTTTCTCAACAGTCACGGAGCGTGGGTTGCGATACTTAACGCGGATAGATTTCTTCTTAGTGATCTCCAGTATCCTGCAGTATCGGCGTATTCCCGAATCTCCCACCAACCTGGTGATCGACTGTAGCAGAGGCGATCTCATCTCCACTGACCAGTATTTCTTTTGTTTTCCTAGGCTAAGGATATTTAGCTCGGTGCGTTATTTAGCTATTGGTTTGAGTGCTTGAGTGAGTGCATTTCTTTTCCTCTGATTTTGAACAGATTCATGTAACTTAAATTTATTTTCATGTAATTAATAAATTTACAGTTCGTTTTCTTGAGCTTTGTTAAATGTAACAGTCGTGTTTGATTTCCCCACATTTAGTACACTTTCGCTACTCCAAGTTAGCACAACTCCTTATATTAATCACGACTGGTATTTAGGCCAGCTCTTGGTATTAATTCTTAAATCCGTTGTGCCAGATAGGAGTCCGGCTCAGCCAAGATCCTGTTTATTATTGTTATTATTTTTTATTTTCATTTATTGAATGTTAAGGGGTGAACTAACTTTCTCAGAGGCCAGCAGTACAGTAATACAGCCTTCTTGAGCGATTAGTCTCTCCTGTGTACTGTTGAGAAAGTTTATAAAATTATCGACTCTAGAGAATTGGCAAAGTAAGCCAGCATAAAAGTGAAATCGCTGCTTGATTTCACGAGTCGATTCTTTCGTGTCAATCGACTAGATAGTTATTTCCATTGTCCATAGACATATTCGCATTTTCCCTCGTGACATCTGGTTTCACATTTATATATATATATAAAGTATATTCTCGTTTCCCCCCTGACAATGTGATAAGTGTCAAGGGGACAAATGAGCAAAAAGCTCAGATAGTAAGCTGTTATTTATAAAGGGGTGTATTATTCTAATGAGACCAGATGCAGCTCTTACACAGACTAATAATATGCGGGTAAAGAAAATTTATTAATACGAAAGGGAGATGATGTGTATCATGGACTGCATATGAAGGCGAAAATCTTATACTCGTAGAGTTACATTAATCAACAATGAAGCAAGGAATATGAAAACTACCAGAGAAACATCTTCATAGAATGTGTGGTCATTTGGAGGTGAATAATTCCTCAGTGTAAAGTAAAAAATAAAAAAAAATAAAAAAAAAGAAGGAAAGGAAAAAAATAGAGACGGATGGAAAACAGGTTAGATTTTTGCTTTTTTGGCGAAAATGTTTATGACTGCATAAGTCACCCATGTACAGTAGGACAGTCTGGAAGGTGCATTAATACTTCAAAAGGGATATGGGAAAAATACGATAAAGTACAGAGGAATCTATAAAGGAAACAGAAATATTAATACCACCAGATAAAACACCAAAGTATAGGGTATGACAGTCTGCATCCTTTACAGAAGGATCAAATAAAAATGAAGACAATGATATGTCAAGGACTACATACAAAGAGAGAAAGCTTGGATGGAAGATGGAGGCTTTTATAAGAGAAGAGAATATATGGAGGCTTCTGTATGGGAAGAGAATATATAGAGATTTTTAAAACAGGATATTTGGAGGCTTTCTTATGGAAACAAACTATATGACACCTAAGAAAAGTGTGGTGATTTGGAATTTGAATTATGGATCAAACAATATGGTGATGTACGTCAGAGGCTGCATATTGATAGAGAACTTCTGGAACAGTATGTAGGGGTTTATAATGGGGCAGAATTTATTAACAGCTGCAGATAAAGCACCAGCAAGGGATGGAGTGTATGAAAATTAGATGGTATTACAGATGTAGCAAATAAATATGAAGATGTCGCGTGGCAGGGGACGCATGTGTAAGTGAAAACCTGGACAAACTACGTAGGCTTAAACAAGAGAAAGTGGTGGGTGTTGGAGTTTTCCATTCATTCACTCGATTTAGTGCAGTGATGCCTTATGGTGACTCAACACTGAGTGACAGGTTAGCTGGATTCTTGAAACCCAAGAAAACCTCTTGCTACTCTGGATGGTAACTACACAACCAATGAAGATTGCTTATGGTCTAATGGATTGAGTCGTTCAAGCAGGAAGCGACCCTGAAAAGTTAAAGCTTGTGTTTTATCGCTGACGTATTAGTCACTGTTACCTTAAATGTGTGGACTGAGTAACCTAGTCCCTGGTCTCTGTGTTCCTGATAGATTAATAAATGTGTAAGTAAATGAAAATGTGAATGAAAGGGAAATGTATGCAAAACACCCACGTGGAATGTCTGACAGTTTGGAGGTAAATATTATGTGTAACAAAACTGGATACAGAGCCTTCCTATAGCACATATAAAAGAAGTGCTGCAGATAAAGCACCATCATGGGATGGAGTGAATAAAAGTTGGATTGGCTTTTAAAGGCAATGGGAAATATTACGGTCATGCACTGATGTGCACTCAGAAGCCTGAATGGAAGAAGTTTGCTTATCAGAAGATCAAACTCAGGTATCGTGACAACACAAGAGGCAAATGATCCAATACTTTTGGAGGCAAGACTGCATATATCAAAACCTGTAATTTATATCGCAAAACAGAGCAACCTGCTTTAGTAACAATATGTTCATTACTATACGAGCTAGATTTGTGCGCACTCATTGAGAAGCATGATGCTAATAACCCACTTGACATGTGTGTACAGTTTCTAATCTCTTCATTCGTTCCCTTAGAAGTAGTAAGTGGCACACAGACACAGACGCACACACACAAGCCGTCATTTTATGAATTATGGATGTGAAATATGGAGCCGTGTTACGGAGGTGGAAAAGTTATATCCGAGAACTAAAAAAAAAAAAAAAAAAGATAGATGAACGGTTCTCCTAACAGTAACATAGGAGAGACTACTACAAGCATAACAAGAAAAGTAGGCAGGACGGAGAGTCCAATAAGAAGTATTGCTCATGAGGCAACGGAGGCTATTTATGGATGGGACAGATTTAGGAGTAGGCACCTATGAGTAAGTACTGTCAGAAAATAGATGAAGCGACCAGGGTGGCATGAGCAGTTAATTATTATAATTTATGAGGCAATGAGACAGTTTAATGTACAACAAATAGTTATTTACCTTTAGGGAAATTAAGTTTGATTAAAAACAGAAACTCGTTCCTTCAAGATAATGTTTAGAATACCCTTAATACAGGTTAAAATTTTGGTAATTTTTGATAAAGATGTTCGTGAGGTCACTATCCATGTGGGAGTATTTCAGTAAGGGAAATCGAGAAAAAGGCAGTGAGCATAAGTTTTTTTTTTTTTTTTTTTTTTTACAAAAGTCCTTGTAAGCAAATGGGTGAGAGACCATGGCAGTGTTTCGTAGTCCCTGCTAATAGTTCCAGTCAGTATGAACCCTCTCAATCCGATCGCATATTTCTCTTTATATTCTTGCCATCTCCGGACTATTATATTCAGCAAGGAAGACACTTTTTATACAACTGATGTGAGATGTAGCTTTCATCGGCCCTTCCACCACTCGAGGCCTGTCCTAAGTTGGATAATTTCGTCGGGAGGCAGCAAGAATAACTTAATATAATATGTCATCGGGTTTAAAAGTTTAATACCCGCTCTTTTCTCAGGAACGTTTTTTTTTTTTTTTTTTGCTTCATAGTGTGTCTTCCTTATCGATGTATTTTCCGTCCTATACCTCACACTCTTCTGTATCTTACGTAGCCTACATCTCTTTAATATCGACAAAGTAAATCACTGAAGAAAGATGCATTAAGAAATCTCTTACACCGATAAGACATACGGCCCTGGGTGTCACTGCAGTTTTTCGTATCGTTGCTGGTAAGGTTGGGGAGACATCAAACCAAAAATACTGAAACTGCGCGATACCCCTCGTGCCGGTCAGTATCTGCACTAATTTAGGACTCAGTTAGATCACGACACGTTCAGTTTCGGACAGAAAAATTGATTCACCTCACTGCGATCATTACCAAGACTGTGCCCAATGGCTTTTGTAACTCTAATGCAATATATTTGGAGCCAAGAATTGTTCTGAATATCATATCAGATTTTCATTCGTGTCGGAATAAGTTGGGCGTAATTGCTGGGCAAAACTGTGCTAACGTCTTCATTATTAAACCTGAGATCACGAAGGGGAAAGCAGTCACCCATTTCTTGGTACTGAATTATCTGTGTATCTATCTATCTATCTATAGCTAGACACCATAATCCCGTAAAGGGTGGCCGTTTCAGTTAGTTGTTTTACGGGGAGGGACATGAACCGTCCACCAATCCATTTGTTGACACGTTGGGAACACGTATAAGTTGGTTATATAGTTACCACCCAGCGTTGTGAATGGTTTCCTGGCTTTAAGGAAACCACTCTGTTTATCACTCACCGTAAAGCCACCTGAAAAGGAAAGAAGAGTGATAAAACATAATAGGAAAGAGGGGAGAAATTGGATGATATGAGAGCAGACACAGAAAAAGAATGCTGAAGGAGAAAAAAGAAGTAGGCAGCACTACAGCAAGAGTTTGGATGATGGTTGCCACCACCAACCACAAAGATTACTGAATTACATAAGGAAAAAAAATTGACCTTTCTACCCGGTTGTTAATTACATTGTAATTTCCTATCGTCACAGGATTTTCCAAACTAACCAACAGTGTTTCCAAACCAGGCAACATAAATAGCGATTTGCCTACACCTTTGCACTCTCATTGTTGATATGTCCCAAAGATATCCGTCTTACGTCATGGAAGAGCCAAAATGTTTTCATTATTAAGAAGGAAAAAATTATGATAAAGATTCTTGGATTAAATGTAGGCATGATTAAGTATGATGCGCGTTGCGTGTGTGTGTGTGTGTGTGTGTGTGTGTGTGTGTGTGTGTGTGTGTGTGTGTGTGTGTGTCTGTGTGTGTCCAACTCCTAAGCTGAACAGAATTGTCTGGCAAGAGGAAGAATAACGACTAAAAGGCGTCTTCAGTCTGAAAGGCTAATGCATTTCGTCAGATTTTGCCAAAGGCACTAAATGACATATGCCATGTATTTTTTTGAATTGTGATGTGGAATTATTTTTGTTATGTTTGATCTTCCTCGTAAACTCGATAGTTTTCTTAACGAGACAAAAATAAGGACACCCAGCGACATGAGTTACGTCAGACAGAGGGGCTTGAATAAGGAGACCCTATTTCAGTTTCAATTATGTCCATTATCAGTCATTACTCCCATCAGAAGTACCATTTGTTACCCCTTCCCTCCTCCCATTCTCCCTCTCATCCCACCCCTTACCTCCATTTACCTTCCCTTACCCTCATTCATATCCCCTCCCTGTCTTTCCGCTCTCCCTCGCTCCCTACTCCTGTCTCCTCTCCTCTTCTCCGGTTCTCTTCCATTCCTGCCTCTCGTCTCTCATTTTCGAATCCTTGCTCTCCCACTATCCCTTCTTCTCTCCTCACCTCCTCCTCCTTTGCTTTCCTCTCCTCTCCTCACTAATCTCCTACTATTCCCTTCCTAGTTTCCCTCCCCCCCCCTCTATGTTCTTGTCCCCTTTCACCTTTCTCTTGATCAGCTTACTTCATTCTTGCTTTCTCAGCTATTCCATCCTTCCTTTCCTCCTCTTCCCTTCTACTCCCCAGGCTTTCATCTCTTCTCTAGCCTATCCTATAATTTTCGCTTTCTTCTCCTTCCTCTACTCTTATCTCTCCTCTTTGCTCCTCTCCTTTCATTCCCTCATTCCATCTTATTTTTCCTTTCTCATTTACATTCCTGCTTACTTTTCAATTCTCATGTCTTCCCCAAACCGCCCCTTCCCTTCTCTCCATCTGCTCCCTCTCTCAGTTCTAAAGTCATAGGAATATTTTGAGAAGAGCAGGACTGGTGCAAGAAAAGAACAATGAAACAAAATACGTAATAGTAGACGTTGGTATGGTGTGAGTCTGTTAACTAGATCATTAAAGAGAGTTTGCGAGTCCTTATCACAAACTCAGTGGCAGTCTACAGGGATCCAAGTCACTCCAGAGGGCTCTCCGAACGCTAAACCAATGTCAAATCAGCGAAGCCACTGACATCTCTTCCCGCCATCTCTCTCTCTCCCTCTCTCTCTCTCTCTCTCTCTCTCAGTGACTGTTCTTTACTAATTTTCCTCTCGTCCTCCTTTCATTGTGATCTCTCTCTCTTTTTTCACTCTTCCCGTCTCTATCGCTCTCTCCGCTTGGCCGCCCCTCTGCTCCAGTATTGCCTCCCCGTACACGAATTTTCATTTGCCCTCACTCCCCGCTTCCCGCTCTCCCTGTCCCCCTCCCCTCTACTCTCCATTTATTCTCACTGATTTCCTTTCCTGCACTAAACTACCCATTCCCTGCCTCTCTTCCCCTCTCCGGCTACAGACTCTCCAACTTCCTTCCTTTTTGGTGACTTCCCTTTCCACGTCTACCCTCTCTCCATTCACATTCCTTCCTCTGTCTCCTCCCCTTTGTCTCTATCGCCTTCCACTCTCCTCTCACATTCTGATCCCTCCCACCTAATCCCTCCACCCCGGCCTAGTCACTCCCCTTCCCATTCCCTCCCCCTCCCCTGGCCCCAGCCATTTTCCTCCCCCCTCCCTCTGCAACCGCTGCCCTACTCCTGCCCCCTTCCCTCTGTCCTGCGGGACACGAGCCAAAAGCATGACGTCAGCAGGAAGGAGGGAGGAAGGGGTGGAAGGAATGGGGAGTGAGAGAGTATTGGGGAGGAGGGGAAGTGGAGGAAAGAGGGTGGTTCAGGGGGACACATCACTGTTTTGCCTGGCGGAACAAAAACAGGAGCCCAATCACTCTCTCACACACACACACACACACACACACACACGCACACACACACACCTGCGTCAGTTTCACGTACACATGCACACAGACATACTAATCCATATGCGCACACACACACACACACACACACACACACACACACACACACACAGACACACCTGCGTCAGTTTCACGTACACATACACACAGAAACACTAACCTATATGCACACACACACTCACACACAAACATACACACACACCTGCGTCAGTTCCACTCATATACACACAGACATACTAAACCATATGCTCGCACACACACACACACACACACACACGCACACCTGCACCAATTTCACGTACACTTACATACAGACACACTAACCCCCTCCTCCACACACACACACCGAGTTCAGCGAAACCTCTGCGATTCTGCTGTAGTGCAAAAGTGGAAGAAACTTAAACTAACAATAAAATCTGTACGAACTCTAGTGTGAAATATGTGAAGTGCGTCTCCCGATTTAGTAGTGTTACTGAGAAGCTGTCCTTTCAGGTAAATATATTTGCTCTTGAATTCCGTAGGCGCTGACATCATGCAAGGAATATATATGTACTTGTACTGAGTAACTGCACTGCCAAGACCTTGCTGTGCGCTGACAACACTATCATATTTACCAGTAGGCTATCTTCCTTTTTTTCAGCTTAAGATTGTGTAAGAAAACAAGTCTTGAAGATGGCGGTGATGATGATGCTGCTGCTGTTGCTAGCGCTGATGACAATGACGATGCTGACTGTGGGTACATGCTTAATGACTAATGATTGCTGACTGATAACTGATGATGACTGGTGGCTGATGGTCGTTGTGATGATGATGGTAAATGGTGATGTTGTTGATGATGGTGATAATAAAGATAATGATGGTGATAAAGATGATGATGATCGTGATGATGATGATGGTGGAAACTATCCGTCTCATGACCTAAAAAAAAAAAAAGGCAGCTTAACCTTTACCGTGGTGAATGAGTGGATGATAGCTGTCACTTGTATGAAGCTGCTGCAGCTGATTGGAAAAGAATTACTAATCCCATTTCTCTCCTTAATCCAGTCTTGCCTTATGAAATTACTGTTACTGTATTATTTATAAAGCTGCGAATATAAAGTACACGTAATTGACTTCTTTGCTGTAAATAACGAGTCAGTGGGCAATGAATTCCTAAATCCATATTGTGATTTCTCAGAATATTACCTCAGTCTCTTAATAGTTTAGGTAAAAATTGTAGTGTTTCTGTTACCCGCTGCCGTCCATAGTCCGAAGACATGCAACCCCTTTTAACATTCCTCGGAAGGAACAAATTCGCTTCCTTAAGAAAAAAGACTGATGAGCAACCCAAGTGTGGGGAAAAGAGAGTCACAGGTCAAAGGTTATGATTCACAAGGTGGAGGTGAGTCTAAAGAATAAAATAGGTTGGGGATGAGGTCTGGGTAGGGTGGAAATGGATGCTGAGAAGACGAATGGAGTGGGCTGGGGGTTGGAGGGGAAAGGGGCAGAGGATGTAGTGGGACGGATGATGGGAAGGCGGGAGGACTAGGATGGGGAAACGGATAATGAGGATGGTGTGCGACAGGGGAGTGAAAAGGTATTGGAGTGGAGTACAATGGGCGGGGGAAGGGGGTTCGTTGGGGTGAGGGGAATGTACACGAATATGGGGTGAATAGGGCAGGGGGGTATGGGGGATGTGTGTAATAGGATAGGTGGGAGATGAGTGGAACGGGGAGAGAATGGAGTGGGACGGAGAGGGGAAGTGGGGTGTGGTGGGTGAAGGTAGGTCGTTCTCTTGCTCACTTACTCATCACTGACACCTTTTCTGAGTCAGGATACATAAACAAACTTATGAATAGTTCGCTGTCGCAACTACTTTTCAATTTGCATGTGAAGAACAAGGAAAAAAGACATCGAAATCCTTCCCCACGTTTCTTTTTCGTCCTATAAAAAATCTTAGCTACGGGGGTGAACTGAGTGCGTCTGTTTGTGAATCGCACACTGTGATTCACACCGGGAAGAGAAGCCCCGTACGACAATGCTCCATTTGTCTTGGCGCTCTGACACATTCCACTGCATCTTTTACACCCGTTAGCCCGAGGAGTTCTTTTTCATTTTATTCTTGATACCTTCTGACGATCTCATTCAGCCTATATATTTTTCGAACAAAAAGGGTTAAATATAGCTTGTATTAACCCTTTTCACTAATAAAGATCTTGCCAAGGCTGCGCTGTACTGTCCACTAGTAACAGGAATAAAGTGGGAAACACATCATCGGTTTAAGTACCAGTGATTTTAATCCTTGAATTCAAGAATGTATTTTTCATATAATTCTTCCTATTCTCTGACTATATTGTTTAGCCTAGAACAGACTTTCCGACTGGAGGAGTCTCCTTTATCACCAGGAATAAGGCACCCTGCGGTTTGAGTATGTCTGTTTTTTTCCCCGTTATTTACTCGATTCCGTTTGACTGTTTACATAGCATACCCTTTGAACGCCCCCCCCCCACCCTCCATTATTAGAGGGATTTCATGAGCTGAAGAAAACAATCTGGAAGTAACAAGAATGTGTTTTTAAAATTCAGTGGATTCAAGATGTTAATTATCTTTCTGCCTGATCGTTTTCATCACTACCTCTTCTTAGATCCTATTATTATACGAAGAGCATCGATATTTCTCATCCAGTCTCTCTCTCTCTCTCTCTCTCTCTCTCTCTCTCTCTCTCTCTCTCT
>JAGKTI010004834.1:26334-48177 GCA_018397915.1 Birgus latro | reverse complement strand
AAACCTTGTCTATCCACCCTGTCATATGCTTTCTCCAGATCCATGAAGGCTGCATACAACTTCTTGCCCTTCTCTAGAAACTTTTCCACCAAGGATCTAAGAATGAATATCTGGTCTACACATCCTCTTCCCTTCCCAAAATCTCTTTGTTCTTCTCCAACCAACTCCTCTGTAATTTCCCTAACTCTGTCATTAAGTATCCTACCATATACTTTTCCTATTATACTGAGAAGGCAAATGCTCCTATGTTAATTTTATATTTTGTAAAGCATACATGTGACTTAAGTGTTTGTGACTTAGATTTTGTCATACTAATTTTGTTAAAAATAAAAAATGCTTACTTCATTCTGATGCCACCCTGCCACCCCCCTACTGTCCCCTTTTTCCTCACAGCCCCCCAGTACCTCACCGCCCCCCCTGGATCTCTCCGGACGACCACCCATTTTGGGAACCACTGATCTAAATGAACTCTTAAGACTCCTACCCACAGGTACATACATCCTAAGATGAATGAAAGCCTTTAATGATACCAGAATACAATAAAAAAGACAGCTTGATACTAAAGTTAATTGAACAGCGGGCTGGGAACATACTTACACTGACATCGTTTAATATGCCTAGTAAATTATTGTGATTATTACATACACACACAAACACACACACACACACACACACACACAAGTGGTCCTGATGAAATTTCAGGTTGGGTGCTACATGAATGTGCAGAAGAGTTGAGCAGACCATTGTATTTAATATTCAAGAAATCCTTACATCAAGGTCAACTATGTGATACAGTATTTGGAAGAAAGCAAAAACTGTTCCCCTATTCAAGAAAGGGAATAGACAGAAACTACTCAACCACCAACCAGTATCACTAACTAGTGTTGTAAGATACTAGAAAAGCTGATAAGAAAAGTTTGGGTAAACCATCTAGAAGAACACAGTATGATAAATGAAAGGAAGTTCAGTTTTAGAAAGGCAAAATCTATCTATCTATTGGCATACGCCATAATCCCGTAAGGGGTGGCCATTTGACTTGGAGTTATTTGTTTTACAGGGAGGGGCACTAACCCTCCACCAACCCACTTGTTGACACGTAGGGAGCAAGTATGGTTTGGTTATATGGTTACCACCCAGCGTTGTAAATTGTTTCTTGGCTTACAGGAAACCATTTGGCTTGTCACTCCATGTAAAGCCACCTGTTAAGGAAGGAAAAGCAATAAGATGTGACACGAAGGATGGGAAAAATAGGAAGAGAGGAGGGCAGGCACCAAAAAAATGATAAAGACTAAGGAAGAAGTAGGCAGCACTACATCAAGCGAGTGGATGATGGTCGCCCAAGCCATTCCGCAAAAACAAAATTCCGATAAAAGCGACATCCGAACTTCCCCCTGCTAATCCAGACTTTTTCCGATATATTAGACATTAGTCCTGATGGCACTAACAGTTTTTAAACTGATTTCACTACCATTGCAGTACTGTACTTTATTATACATTCACTACAATAATCAAATGGTATAATATATATGATAACACTGGATGGAACACTGTACTGCACACTGATAAACATGTCTTTTATTTACCTCATTGAGGTGAACATAGCTGAAGTGGTCAGGCAGTCTGGACTGTTTCTGGCTTTACTGGACTTTTTCTGATATACAGTTTGACCTCACTACAACGGACTTCACCAGACCAGAATTCACTTTTTTTTTTTAGTCAAGGAGCCGACCAAAATAATTTCTTATAAACTAGGAAACCTCTGAAAAAGATAAAAGCGGTCCAGACTGCCTAACCTCAGGCCGTGGTGGCCATATTATCCACGTGGTTTGTGTGTTCGTGCGTCAGTTGGTGGCGAGCTGGCGGCGTCACTGTTGTCCCCCCATGCTCAGCCACAGTCTGACCCACATCATTTCCCTGGAAGTCCCTGATATACTGCTCGAAGGTGATGAGTGATAAGTGAAATATACAGAGTGAATATCTTTACTTTGTAAGATCACATATAATAAGGTATAAAGTGTACAGTACAGTATTAGAAAAGTGCTTAAGTACACCACCCGGCACGCAAGGTACAAGCTACACCTCCAGTTCCCATCCATGATTCAGCTCTTGCCAATGAAGACAATCAGGAGGATTATTCACTGTTCCTTGATGATGAGTAATGATTTTGAAGAATTTGCTCTGAAAGATCCTTCACCAGGAACTGAATGATGATAAACACTTGGCAAGGTGGTGGGGGGGGTTGAGCCAAGTAAGCTGGAATAGTTACATAAGAAAATACAGTAGAACCCTGAAACACGTACAGTACACAGTTCATTCCTGGAGGCTGTACGAGTTTTTTCCACAAGAAACAATGTACAGTATTTTGCATTAATCCGTTCTTTAGCATGGATGAATCGGTAGATTTCGCCATAACATAAAGAATGGTAAGATCGGAGACACAAGTTCCACTTTCAAACTCTGCAGTGAGTTCTTGTTTCAGCTCAATTATTGTTCTCACTGATTTTCATTTAGCTCCAGCTGACTCACTAAACATCTTAGGGCCCATTATTATGAACAATTTTCTAACAAAAATACGTAATTTATCACAAAGTTTAATGGAGCCTGTGTGACTGATATGTATCTGGCGGACGACAAAGCAGGACTCGTAACCACGTAACACCTACGATGCCGCATCTCTCAGTGCGAATAGCGGGTCACCATATGATAACTGGAGCAAATTTTGGATGGAAAAGCTGTATGAAAACTGAGTTGTATGAGTAGAGAGGCGTAAGAATTCCGAGGTTCCACTGTATATATTTTTTAATTACTTTTGAGTTATGTTATGTCAAGCCATGCTTAAATTTTACCATGTTATGCAATAAATAATTTATAACGGCATTTGAGAAAAGTTAAGAGGTAAATGGGATATTGCCACGAGTTAGAAGGAACTGGTGAGGTGAAGCAAGATGGTGGCCATGAAGCTTTTCATGAATGAACGTATCTTCTTGTGTGTGTTACATATGGCCTTTATCAAGTCTAAACCTTGCTAAAGTTATACTGTACTGTGTTATGCAATAAATTACACTGGTCGGAAAAATTTTAAAACGTGTTATGGTTCTAGCATATTTTTAGGTGATTCTAAACAACATGAACCTATAAATTTCGAATATGATATCCAATTTTCACCAGGATGTCCAGTTTTCGAGCACCATTATACCATAGGAAAATCTGCTTGTGTGTTGGAAAATCTGATTCGACTCCAATCACTTGCAAAGTTGCATTCAGCTAGTAATTGTGGCAGTTATATCAGCTTCAGTTAAGTACCTGAATCACAAGATATTTAGCAGCTCAAAGTGAATCAGCCACAGTCGAAAGCTGGGTAAAATTTTCTCACCATCAACCTTTTTTTTTCTTTTCGTGTTTCTTTTTTTTTTTGACACCAGTGTATGTAATGGTAATCTTATATTTGCTGTTACAGTAAGGTCCTGGGTTACGTCAGAGTTCCGTTCCTGAGACATGACGTAAGCCGATTTTGAATGTAACTTGAGTTTTACAGATTTTTCAACCATACATCGCATACTATACATGTAATAATCTTATAACAGGTTTGTATAAGAAACACAGTCTTTTGAACTGATGATATTTATTGAATAAAATATAAGTTGTACTTGCTACGAGTCTTCGTCACAGTAGCTCACTCGCTGCAGTAACGGCACTTCTCATCATCATGGCAACCGAGTTATGCCGCACCTGCCTCACCCACAACTGAGTCAGGCTGCCGCTCCCTCACTCTCCCGTCTTTACACATGTGCACACTGCCAACACACATTTTATTCCTAAATTCAAACACTTTTCATACTTCATCATACAATAAAGTTTACCGTAAAATACTGCCGTAAAATATGAAATACCAACATCATTACCAGCACGATAATGTAAGCATTTCTAACATCAAGTTTGATGGCTTTTTTTTCCTCACTCGGACAAAATTATCTCAGTGATAAAATGACCGATTACTGTATGGTACTGTAATAAAGATGCATAATGTATGTCACTAACACATACCTTCTGACAACATCAACTTGACTCGTTACTGGGGTTGCGATGTGGAAGGCACTGCCAGGGCTGAAGCAGGGGAGTCCGGGGCTGAAGCAGGGAAGTCTGGGGCTGAATATAGGGTGTCAGGAGTTGAAGATAAGGATGAGGTTGAAGCTGGTGGTGAGGTTGTGGCTCGGTGTTCAGTTCTCTTGAAAAACTGGAGAATTGAAGACTTCTTGGTGGCATATTTCTTTTCGTCATAGATTTGACGATAACAGGACACTGCATCCTCAATTCCCCTGTACACTTTGGCAAACCTCTCCGCATTTGGGTCCTGATCTTCAAATGCAGCCATTGCTTTTTCTAGGAAGCCGAAAGCATTTGCCATTTCCTTGATCTTAAACTGTCTTAGCAGTTCTGCCTCATCACTTTTTTCATCATTTTCCATTTGTTTTCCAAGGTCTAGTAAGTCCTCATTACTCAACTCTTGACCATGTGAATCAATAAGTTCATTTACATCACTCTCCTCTGTGTCCAGATTTAAATCATTTCCAATTTTCACACAGTTGCATTTGACTTCATTTATACTGTCTTCATCAAATCCTTTAAAGTCATTTATGAGGTAAGGGCACACTTTTTTCCACACTCCGTGCATATTTGTTGCAGTCACTTCAGCCCAACATTCTCCATAGTTTTAACTGCTTTATCTATCTATCTATATACCTAGGCTGCTTCCCCCAAGAAAAGGGAGGTAGCCGAGACAGGTCAACACACTACCAATTTACTCATCCACTCATACACATTCAATCGCATCTTAGCCCCAAAGGGGAGAAGGGACAGATCCTCACCGCACCACACCGCACGAGGGTCAACCACGCAGTGCAGTCAGTGACATCCGCAGCAGGGCCCGACAGCAAAGCTGGTTTACCCCTGCCACATCATAATGGATCCAGCCCCTTACCTGCACCTGACCTGATCAGCTGATCAGACAAAATGCAGGAGAATATCCCCTCAGGGCTGCGTCATCATTTATTCATTCACAATTTCCCTCCATTCATTTCTATCACGCACAGCCACTCTTCCTTGCTCAACAGACAACCCTCTCGCATCCAACGCTCTCTTCACACTGTCCATCCATCCTATTCGTGGTCTTCCTCTCAGCCTTACGCCTCTCACATCAGATCTAGTTATCTTTTTCACCAATCGCTCATTATCCATTCTCTCCATATGCCCAAACCATCGCAACACCCTCTGTTCAACTCGATCAGCCATCTCCCGAACAATTCCAGTTCTCCTTCGCACTTCATCATTTCTCATTCGATCCATACGCGTCACTCCACACATACTCCTCAGACACCTCATCTCCATTACATTCAAACTTTTCCTCTCTGCTACACCCATATTCCATGTTTCAGCTCCATATAATGCAGTCGGTACCACAACACCCTCATACAGCCTTCTCTTTACATCCATTCTGAGTGAACGACATCCAAACACTTTTTTCATTCCTCCTAGCACCTTTCCAACTTCATTCATTCTAAACTTCACTTCTGCATCTATTCTTCCATCCGCAGCAACATGTGACCCTAAATACTTAAAACACTCAACCTCCTCAAGCAACTCACCATTCAAAACTATATTCATCCTCCTACCATCTATCAACCTCGTACACTTCATCACTTTACTCTTATTCTCATTTATTTTCAGTTTCCTCCTTTCACACGCCCTTCCAAACTCCTCTACCAACTGTCTCAATCTCTCCTCTGAATCAGCCACCAGTGCAGTATCATCTGCAAACAGCAGCTGCTTCAGATTCCACTCTCTACAATCATTCACCAGACTCAGTCCTCCATCTAACACTCTTGCATTCACCCCCCTTACAACACCATCCATATAAATATTAAACAACCAAGGCGACATCACACATCCCTGCCGCAGCCCCACTCTCACGGGAAACCAATCATTCACAGTATTTCCCACTCTTACACACGCTCTACTATTTACATAAAAACTTTTCACTCCTTTTAGTAACCTGCCATCAAGCCCATTCAATCTTAAAACATTCCACAAAGCCTCCCTATCAATTCTATCATATGCTTTCTCTAAATCCATGAATGCCCAAAACACATCCTTACCTTTCGCTAAATACTTTTCACACACCTGTCTCACAGCAAACACCTGATCCACACATCCCCTCCCTCTCCTAAAGCCACACTGCTCATCACCAATCACTCCCTCTGTACCCTCTCTAACTCTCTTAATTAACACTCTACCATACACCTTACCTACCACACTCAACAGACTTATACCTCTAAAACTAGTACATTCATACTTATCACCCTTACCGTTATATAATGGGACCACACAAGCACTTGCCCAGTCAACTGGCACCATACCTTGCACAAAGCACACATTCAACAATCTTACTAACCAGTCAACTATAGTTGCTCCACCACATTTCAGGCATTCCACAGCACACCCATCCATACCTGCAGCTTTCCCTGTTTTCATCTGCTTTACTGCCTCTTGCACTTCCTCCATCGTAATCAAGGATTCATTCAACTCTCCCAACACATCTATTCCTTGCACCCTTCCATCTGCCACAATCTCAGCCTCCCTTTCCTCCTCTACATTCAACAATCTTTCAGAGTACTCCGCCCATCTCTTCCTTACTGCATCCATCTCAATTAACATCCTTCCATCCTCTGCTTTTACTCACTCCTCCTTCCCAGACTCTCCCTTTCGCACCCTTTTCACCTCCTTCCAAAACATTTTCTTATTCTCCTGAAAATTCTCAGTCATCCGCCTACCCCACCTCTCATCTGCTGCAACTTTAGCACCACGCACAACCCTTCTCGCCCTATTCCTCTTTTCCTTATACCTCTCATATGACACCTCATCCCTCCTCTGCAACCACACTTCATATGCATGTCTCTTCTCACCCACAGCCATACTTACTTCCTCGCACCACCATTCACTTCCCTTCCTTACACCACCACCCACTCGTCTCACACCACACACCTCTTCTGCATGCCCCACCACAGCACTCTTAAACAACTGCCATTCCTCCTCCACACTGCCACTCTCCTGATCTTTCACTGCATTCCACTGATCTCTCAATTTCTCCTGATACTCTATCATTTTCTCTCTTTTATCCAACTCACTCACTTTCAAAACCTCCCTGCCACACCTAACTCTCCTAGCTCTCACCCATCTCTTACCTACTCTCAACTTTCCCTCCACCAGGTAGTGGTCAGACATACCTCCACCCTCCCCTCTCAAAACTCTCACATCCAACAATCTTCCTATTACATTCCTGGAAACAACCACATAGTCCATCAATGCTCTGTCAACAACCCTTCCACCCTCCTGTCTCACCCATGTATACTTATAAATATCTTTCTTCTCAAACAAGGTATTCCCAATCACCATCTCTTGCTCAACACACACACCTATCATTCGTTCCCCATTTTCATTTCTTCCAGGCACACCATGCATACCAACTACACCTTCAACTGCTACATTTCCCACTCTAGCATTCAGATCCCCCATCATTACCACATTCACATTTGCTCCAAAGCTCTGCAATGACTCCAGAATGACTCCTCTTCTTCATCCCTTTCACTACCAGGCCCGTATGCACTCACAAATACCCACAACTCATGTTCAAATTTCGCTTTCACCCACATCAGTCTCGATGACACCTCTTTCCATTCAATCACACACTGCTGTACTTCTGGGCTCACTAACAAGGCCACACCTTCTCTTCCCCTTCCTCTATCAACACACTTCCAAATGTAGACTCACCTTTCCCTTTCATCTTTGTTTCACTCAAAGCTAACATATCCAACTTTCTTCTCACAAACATTTTCCCAATCTCCTCCCTTTTAGCCTCATTGTACTACAACCACGCACATTCATAGACCCAACCTTCAGGGTACGGGGATAACTTGATCCCCCATCCCTTTCTCTGGCCTGTCTCTTTTTAGGAACTAAAAAACAGAGGAGGGGGTCCCTAGTCCCCTCACCCCGCCCCTTTTAGTCACCTTTTACGACACGCAGGGAATACGGTGATGGAATTCTTCCTAACACAATCTGGCCGCAGAGTAGTAGTACCACCCATAGTGGGGCCAGATTATGTCCCCCCCCGCTACAGGGGGTTACTTTACCATTTTCTGTTGTTCGTATTGCCTGTCTGAATGTTTTTCTCAGGTAGTACGCCTTGAATGCCCTTATTACACCTTGGTCCATGGGTTGTAGGATTGATGTTGTGTTTGGTGGCATAAACACAACTTTCACATTAGGGTGCAACTCTGTCAAGTTCGAAGGATGACAAGGAGCATTATCAATGACGAGAAGAGCTTTGAATGGCAGGTTATTCATAGCACAATACCGTTCAACTTCTGGCATGAAACACTTTGAAAACCAGTCAATGAAAATTGCACTCGTCATCCAAGCCTTTAAATGACTTTTCCAATAAACTGGTAGGCTTGCTTTAAGGGTCCCCTTAAGAGCTCTTGGATTTTCTGAGTGGTATACAAGTAGCGGTTTAAGCTTGAAATCGCCAGCACAGTTTCCCCCCAAAAGTAGTGTTAGGCGTTCTTTGGATGCTTTGTGCCCTGGCATGGTTTTTTCTTCTTTAGCAATGTAGGTTCTGTTAGGCATTCGTTTCCAGTTTAGTCCCGTTTCATCAACATTAAAAATAAGTTCTGGAATGCAGCCTTCCTTCTCAATCAACTCCTCCAACTCTTTAACAAATGTTTTTGCTGCTTCGTCATCTGCACTGGCTGCTTCTCCGAAAATTCTTCTGTTGGTTAGGTTTGCTCGAGCCCTGAATCGAGTAAACTAATCTTTTGATGCCACAAATGTCTCGTTAGTCTCACTTTCCTCACCTTTTTTTTTTCTTGAGGTCTTGGTAGAGTGTGCATCCTTTCTCACAGATTAACTGTTCACTCAGAGGCATGCACCATTGATTATTGTCCTCAATCCACAGCATTAGCATACGTTCCATCTCAATCAACAGTCCCAATCTTTGCTTGGTAATCACAGTTGATTGCATGGGAGTTGCACCTTTAACGTGAGTCAAGATACGTTCCTTGTCTTTGATGATGGTAGCTACCGTAGTACAGCTCATCCCCAGTGCATGCCCGATCACTGATGCTTTTTCTCCTTTCTCATTACGCTTAATAATATCGACTTTTTCACGTAATGTGATGGTCTTGCGTTTCTTGGAGTCATTATGGTCACTAGGAAGCTGTCTCTTAGGCATCGTGGAATCAGGCGAAAAACAAACACAAGAAAATTACAGGTGGTAGTAGAAGCAAGACTGAGAGCGATTGTTGGTTTGTTGGTAGTCAAGCGTGAGGCAGGAAAACACCAGAGACATCTTGCGGTAAACAGCAACACTTTAAAAACCGAGCTTTACGTATTTTTTCTTTATTTTCTTATATTTTAAAATTTCCTCTCGCGAATCGACTGTTGTAACTTCGAACTGACGTAAGTCGATACCGACGTAATCTGGGTCCTTACTTTCCATTTCACCTTTTCTTTACTGTTACAGTGCCTTGATTTGCTGGCAAGCAATGAAGCACTGCAACTATATGAATGCATCAGACTCTTTCTGCCTCATCTGCAGGTTCTTTACACCTGAAAGCCTGAAGAGACCAATTATGAGGAATGTTAGAAATTCTTACAAACATTACTTCAAATGTCCTGATGGTAATGAAGACTGGAAGTGGGCACCCTGTAATGCACGCAAGCTCAGTGTAAACCACAGGAAACAGCCATCAGGTAAGCCTTTCACTGTATCAATGGTTTGGCATGAACCAAATGATCATTGTCCCGACTGCTACTTTCGCCTCAATAGCACAAAAGGGAATTCAGTGAAAACTTGGTCCAAGATCAGCTATCCTTATGTACCTTCTCTAAGGCAAGCACCCCATGGCCCTGAGCTTCCAGTTTCAGATCCTCCATTAAGTACCACAAGTAAATCAGAACCTAGTTAAGAGGAGTGCTGCATGGATGCCGACTTTCAAGAAGATTTAGGGAGCAAGGAGCCAAACTTATCAGTCAGGTAGAGCTGCATATCCTTATAAGAGACCTTAACTCCCCCCAAAAGAAAAATGAGTTCCTTGGATCCTGACTCAAGCAATGGAACATGCTACAAGGTGGAGTTTATACCACCACCTTCCATCACAGACATGAAAAGCTCTCAATGTACTTCAAGATGGATGACATGCTTTGTTACTGTAATGATGTTGTATCATTACTCAACACCTTTGTAAGTCTCTTCCTTATCAAAAAGGAAAATGGCAGTTGTTCATAGATTCTGAGAAGAATGCACTGAAGGCAGTCCTTCTCCATAATGGAAATGAACTTCCTTCTGTTCCAACTGTGCATGCCCTTGGATTGAATGAAAGTTATGAAACTATGAGTATTCTGTTGACCAGTACGGGCTACAAAACACATCAATGAAGCATTTGTGGGGACCTGAAAGTGATCTGCTTGCTTCCAGGACTTTAGCAAGGTTACACAAAGCACATGTGTTTTCTCTGTTCACTGGACAGGAGAGCAGATGCTAACTTAGCATTACACACAAAAGGAATGCCCAGTGTGACTGAAAGATAAGACTGGAAGGTTCAACTGTCTTATCAAACCTCTTGTTGACCCTGAGAAGGTATTCTTGCCTCCACTTCATTTGAAACTTTGATGAAGAACTTTGTGAAGGCCATGGATCAAGGCAGTGCTGGTTTCCACTGCTTGCTAATGAAGTTCCAAGGCATTGTATCTGAGGCCAAAGTAAAGGCAGGTTTTTCCAACAGTCCCTCAAATTCATCTTACACTCAATGCTCAGAATTTTGTAAAGAGCTTATCTGACCTGGAAAGGGTTGCTTGGGAGAGCTTCATGGTTCTTACCAAGAATTACCAAGGAAATTTTCGAGCATTGAATTATGAAGAGCTTGTGGACAAGATGTTGAAGAGCTATCATGAACTCAGTGCTCGAATGTCACTCAAGATAAATTTCTTCCATTCTCATTTAGACTTCTTTCTAATTATTCTTGGCAATGTCAGCGATGAACGTGGTGAAAAGTTTCACCACGAAATTGTCATAATGGAGAGCCAATATCAAGGCCAATTCAATCCAGACATGATGAGTGACTATTGTTGGACTTTACAGCGTGGGAGTACCGTAATTGGTCCCACAAATGCAAAATGCAGAGGCACTTCTAATGTGCAAAGGACATGTAATTATGCTTCATATATATATATATATATATCTGTCTGTGCTTAGTATATGATATAAATTAAAGACTAAGTATATTATTATTGTAATAATATACAGTATAGACTTACTGACACTTATCTGAAGAATTTGCATGTTTCATGGAATTTTCCCTCACTTATGGTATAGTGCTTCAAGGTTACATGATTGCCAAAGTTTAAGGTCAGTTTAGAAATTGGGAGTAACAAATTAGTTAAAAACAGGTGAGAATAAGTCAGAACCATTTTGGCTGTTGACCAGTGTTATTTATAGTGGCATTTCAGTAAAGTTAAAAGGCAAATGGGGTGAAGCAGGATGGTGGTGATGATGCTTTTCATGCACGAAACTATCTTAGTAGGGGGAAATCACATGTAGCTTTTATCGGAGTTTCGCTTTTTCGGAATGGCTTGGGACCCAAGTAGTCCATTCTAGTGAAGTTTTACTGCATAAGAATTCAGTACGGTAGCTCCTCGAGCAACTTCCGGTCTACTGAAGTCTGTTATTTCGAGGTTTCACTGTACTGATGTCAGTGGATGGAATCGATCTTCATCCACCCATCATCCAATCCTATGTTGCCCCAGGAGAAGCGTAGGAACCCAGGGCTAGGCAAGTTGGTCCTGACATTTAAGATGATAGTGTTGATGCATACAAATTTTTTACTGGTACTGCAACAACTGAATGTACTTCCATGAAACTGGGAATTTCAGAATTAATTGGCCTATAATATAACAGCTTCCTGTGATTTTCATTTATTTACTTTTTATTTTTTTATTACCACTGCCATCACAATCATGACATTTTTCCCACCTATGGACAGGGTGAGGTAGAGTTCAAAAACAAAGAAAGAAGCAAGTAAGGGGAGATGCAGTATGCCTCATGAAATGGGCCAGGCATTCAGTCACACATTATTCAAGCTCATGGAGTCCTGTGTTCACCCCACAGGCCAAGACTAACCATGCACGCATTTTTTTTCATTGATGTACTTCACATTATCTGCGAGACAGAGTTGGCCTGTTAACCATCAACTAAAAAATGGAGTGCAATGCCAAATGCTTTATCATGAGCTCTTTTGTATACAATTCATCCAGCTAACTTGATCTCCTGTTTAGCTTTCTAGCTTCCTCAACTTCCATATCTCAGTTTTTTACATACTCATCTACTATATCCACCCACCATCTTGGCCTGCCATTCTTCCTGCCATATTCAGACTACTCACATATACCCTTTTCATCTCCCTATCTCAGTCAATTTTCTCTATATGGTCATACTGTCTAAGCACACTCTTCAACACCACTATCAACAGACATCTTTTCTCCAAATTTTGTAAATCATATTAGGTATTTCCTATCCTACCCAAGTTACACATGCCACACACATTCTTTAATAATCTTTTGCTCTCATACCATTCCAAAGTCTCATGCTCATACATTCATGTGGGTACTAACACACCCTAATGCAATCCACCATAATATTCATGTGGGTACTAACATACCCTAATACAATCCACCATATAATCATGTGGGTACTAACACACCCTAATGCAATTCACCTGCAGCCTCCACACTTAGATATCTGTTTAGTATTAAGACCTTCATGGCAATAGCCACTTTCCTTCCCCTCTTTTTGCCACTCACTTTCCACATCCTTCACACATTTACCTTTATTTTCCATTACTGCACAGACGTACTTAATCCTTTTTCCATTCAACAGCACGTCACTTCGGGTTATCCCTCAATAACTATCACATTACTCTTATCTTCAGTACTTGTACTTCACTTATCAGTTCAAAGAATGTAAAATGTATTTCACTGCCAATACACTGGGAAAAAACAAAAAGCATGTAATGTATCCTTCAGAAATTTTGCACACTATACAGACACTTACTCACCAGTTTGAACCTCTGAATGTGAGACAAGTGCTAATGAAACACTAGCTAGACACTCACCTATATGAGAGTGGTGGGGACAGGATGAGGAAAGATTGGAAGAATTTTCTTCCTTAAATCTCATCCTATCATAATGTCACCTCTCTCACATTCAGTTATCAGACGGGTGTGTATCTGGCTACTGCTCTGCCAGCACTTGTCTCACATTCACTTGGTGAGGTGATGAAAGGATGTCTAACATGGAACCTCACATCTCACAGCCATATCAGGACTGAGTGTACTATTGTTGCTACATGCATTTTCTCACTTCCTCTCCTTTACTTTACAATAAACCACTTCCTCACCTCCTCCCCTTCATACGTCTTGTGAGGAAAGGATGGGATGTATGTCTGTATGGGTGCATCCAGATCCAGCTTCCCAGCCTCCCAAAGTTGTGCTGCAGCAGTCATAGTGATGGACTTGCTGATACTGGCCACTCGCATCACTGTGTCTGGGCTGCACCGTACATTGTTCTCAAGGTCAGCATACCCCAGTCCTGTTGAGATGATCTAATACAGTACTGGTACAAGATTTCATCACCATCTTCATCATCCTGTCTTTACCCACCTAAGGATGGAGTGAGGTACGTCCAGAAAACAAGGGAATAGAAAGTAGGAAGGTGGGACAACTATCAAACCCAGAAAACAAGGGAATAGAAAGTAGGAAGGTGGGACAACTATCAACATCAGTTATTCTCCTCCAGTACACCACATCACTAACATACCCAACATCATCCTAGGTGGTGATTTCAACACCAAGGCATCAGCCTGGCATGTCAACAGCCCTGACACAGACAGAGGGCTGGTACTACAATCCCAAAGAGATAATCTTTTCATCCTCAACAATCTCCATCCACATACCCATATCCCACACCAGGCCCTCTTCCTCCCATCATCCCCAGCCATCACCTTTTGCTCCTCAAATCTCACCCCCACAATATCCTGCAGAGTGGTCAGAACCCTTGGCTCTGACCACCTCCTGATCATCATCACTACCAAAGCCAGAATCACCTCAGCTGGTCACAGACACACATACACTAATTATAAAACAGCTAACTGGGACGTCTTCACAACTGAAACAGAACAACACTTTGAAACATTAAACAGTACACCCTTCACAAACATCAACGCTGCTGTGCACACTTTCAATACAATTATTCAAAATGCAGACAAAGACATCCCTAGAGGCAATAGAATGTGACTCAATCCCAACTTCATACTAGAAATTCAAGGCCTCACCAGTCAACGCAACACACTACAACACTCCCCAACACCCCATACACAAGACGCTGTACAACAAATACAAGCACTCAACACTCAAATAAACAATAAAATATCGGAGCAGCAAACACTAATTTGGAATAATTATCTCCAAACACCTGATCACAAAACAAACACCAGCAAACTCTACAAAACACTTAACAGCATCACACTCTCCAACAGCAACACTACACAATCACACACTGCTATCACAACAACAGACACCATACCCTCAAACAAACAACAAGCAAACACTCTAAATCAATCACTCTTCACACATAAGTCATCTTAACCCCCATCGCGACAACCAACGTGCCATCCGACGCAAGAGACAGTTCCCCACAGACCCAGACTTTGCACCCTTCACTTATAACCAGACGAAGCACATCATTAGCATCCCTAAGCACTCAGCTGCCTTGGCTCAGACAACATATTCAACATACACCTTAAACATCTTGGACCACTAGGCATACAACCACTCATCAACATATCAAACTACAGCTACTCACACAACATAATTCCCAACATCTAGAAGCACGGCACTATCATCACTATCCCCAAACCCAACAAAGACCCCACGTTACCTTCCTCACACCGTCCCATCACACTCCTGTGCACCCCCTCCAAAGTCACTGAACGACTGGTACTACAATTAGTAACACCTCACATCCACCTAGCTCCATCACAACATGGTTTTAGGCTGCTACACTTCACAAACACTCTTCTTACAGACCTTACACAAGGAGTTTTTGATGGCATCAATTCAGTTAGGCCACCCACACAGAACATTCCTAGTCATACTAGATATTAGTAAAGCTTTGATGCCATCCCCTGCCACAACCTCATAAAATATTCAACGCAAGCATTCACAATAACACAAAAATATGGCTGGCAAACTATTTAGCAGGCAGATGTGCACATGTAACATTAGCCGGTCAGTCATCGCACATCAGAAACTTCACAAATGGCATTCCTCAAGGATCTGATCTGTCCCCTATGCTCTTTAACCTATACATGCATGACATAACCACACTCTACATACCACAAATACACATAGCTTCCTGTGCAGATGACATAACAATTACAAGTACACACCAAGACACAAATACAGTCACACACATCCTCCAACCTTACCTCAACACACTATAAGAATGGTTCACCACAAACAGGCTCACAATAGCCCCAGCAAAATCTACAGTGACCATTCTTACAAACTGGACAGCAGAACAAAGTCACATTCCACACCTCACCATAAACAACACTCCCCTACCACACACACAAATACACATACACACACACAAAATGATTGGTGTAACATACAATACATAAATGTCATTAAAACAATACATCACAAACATGAAAAATAAATTAACACCAAGACTCAACAACCTAAAGTCATTTCCTCATACAACATTCGCACACAACAAAGAAACCACCACCACAGTATACAGAGAACATATACCATCAGTGATGACTTATGCATTCCCTGCTTGGGCTTCTAACCTCACTAAAACACACTACAACATCCTTCAGACCATACAGAACAAGTGCCTAAAAATAATCACAGGCTGCACAGCTACTACACCTACAGCCCACCTACACCAAGAAACGAAAGTCCTCAAAATCAAGGATCATTTAGACACGAGAGGCACACAAATTCTTGTTGCTGCCTCCACAAACCCACACCATCCACTACACTAAATGGCAGCACATCCACACACACCAAGGAACATCAAAACAACACCCAGCATGCGATATCATACACAAATACTGTCAACTCTCCCCCCTCACCTGCCTCAAACCAGCTTCCAGAAGCATATCCATGCTCAGATCACTCGCTGCTCCATTCAGTCACTCAAAGACAACACACAGCAGCATGCATTGCCTCCTGATACCCACCCTGCTGAATCCTACTTTCCTCATGAAGACAGGGTCTACCTGGCCAGGCTGAGATGCCGGCACCATCCAGTCCTCTTGTGTTATCAGAAAAGGCTGGATGACCCAGTCACTGATGACTCTCCAGGATGCAACACAGCACCTCATACTATTAACCACATATGTGGTAGGTGGGGTCACTCACCGTCCACTCCCTCAATGTAGTGCTGCTCCCGGGTGTTTGCCCTTTCCTCTAAATCATCCTTCTTTCATTCCATCCTCTTCTGTCTTTCTTTCCTTCATTCTTTCCTCGTCCTTCTACCTACAGGTGACCTTACACTTCCTCTTCTGTCTTTCTTTCCTTCATTCTTTTCTCTTTCTTCTGCCTGTGGATGATTCACTAAGTGACAAGCCAAATGGTTTCCTGTACACCAGGAAACCATTTACTACACTGGGTGGTAACCATATAACCAAATTTTGGCACCTGGTGTTCTAGTGGGTAATCAAGGCACTCCAATTGGATTGAGCCTGTGAAGGTTTATATCCAAGGGGTGGTTGGGGTTTATTGCTCACATAATACCGCTCAGGGATGAGTGAGGCTGGTCACTCTCATCTTAAACGTCAGGACCAACTTGCCTAGCCCCGGGCTTCTACGCTCCTCATGGGGCAATGTAGGATTAGACGATGAATGAATGAATGAAAGGAAGTCTGCATTGTACACAATCACCTACGCCAACAACACAACATACACTCCTTGATAGCTCTGTGGGAAAGCCCGATCTTGGCCGTGGCCTTCCTTAGGGACTTGGGGATGCTTGGCCAGACTGCCTATGGAACAGCTACTACTACTACTACACTTACATGTACACACCAAAACACAAACACTGCCGCACACATCCTCCAACCATACCTCAACATCCCGCACCAATGGTTCATCACAAACAGACTCACAATAGCCCTAGCAAAATCTACAGTGACCATTCTCACAAAGTGGACGGCAGAACGTAGTCATATTCCACACCTCACCATAAACAACATTCCCCTACCACACAAAAAAAAAAAATCTTTGGTGTAAAATACATCACTATCATTTAAACCAAACATCAGAAACATTAAAAATAAATTAACACCAAGACTCAATGTCCAAAGGCCACTTGCTCATACAACATTCAGACTATCTATCTACAGTATCTATATACCTAGGCTGCTTCCCCCAAGAAGAGGGAGGTAGCCGAGACAGGTCAACACACTACCAATTTACTCATCCATTCATACACATTCATTCGCATCTTAGCACCAAAGGGGAGAAGAGACAGATCCTCACCACACCACACCGCATGAGGGTCAACCATGCAGTGCAGTCAGTGACATCCGCAGCAGGGCCCAACAAAAAGCTGGTTTACCCCTACCGCATCATAATGGACCCATCCCCTTACCTGCACCTGACCTGATCAGCTGCGTCATCATTTATTCATTCACAATTTCCCTCCATTCATTTCTATCACACACAGCCACTCTTCCTTGCTCAACAGACAACCCTCTCGCATCCAGCGCTCTCTTCACACTGTCCATCCATCCTATTTGTGGTCTTCCTCTCAGCCTTACACCTCTCACATCAGATCTAGTTATCTTTTTCACTAATCGCTCATTATCCATTCTCTCCATATCCCCAAACCATTGCAACACCCTCTGCTCAACTCAATCAGCCATCTCCCGAACAATTCCAGTTCTCCTTCGCACTTCATCATTTCTCACTCAATCCATACACGTCACTCCACACATACTCCTCAGACACCTCATCTCCATTACATTCAAACTTTTCCTCTCTGCTACACCCATATTCCATGTTTCAGCCCCATATAATGCAGTCGGTACCACATTCAGACACAACAAAAAAACCACCACCACAGTATACAGACAATATATACATTCAGTGATGAATTACACAAGCCCTGCTTGGACTTCTAACCTCACCAAAACACACTACAACACCCTTCAGACCATACAGAACGAGGGCCTACAAATAATCACAGGCTGCACAGCTACTACACCTACAGAACATCTACACCATGAAACCAAAGTCCTCAAAGTCAAGGATCATCTAGATATGAGAGGCACACAAATCCTTGCCACAGCCATCACAAACCCAAACCATCCACTATACTACATGGCAGCACATCCACACACACCAAGGAACATCAAATCAACACCCAGCACATAATATTATACACAAATACTGACATCTCTCCCCCCCCCTTGCCCACCTCAAACCAGCTTCCAGAAGCATATCCATGCTCATATCACTTGCAGCTCCATTCAGTAACTCAAAGACAACACACAGCTGCATGTATGGCCTCCTGACACCCACCCTTCTGAATCGTACCTCCCTCGTGAGGACAGGGTCCACCTGGCCAGGCTGAGATGTGGGCATCATCCAGCCCTCTTGAGCTATCAGAAGCTGAATGACAGTTGCTAATGCCTGTCCAGGATGCAACACAGCACCCCATACTATTAAGCACATTATGGAAGACTGCATTGCACACAATCACCTGCACCAACAACACAACATACACTCCTTGAGAGCTCTGTGAGAAAGCCTAGTCTCAGCCGTGGCCTTCCTTAGGGACTCAGGGCTGTTTGGCCAGACTGCGTATGGAACAACTACTACTACCACTACTACTATCAATTGCATGCCCACTGAAATGAGCAGAACACTCATTCACACATCATTCAAATCCTTAGAATCCAACTCCACCTTAACCCGCTGAGTCCCATCAACGTACGATGCACGTCGCTACTTTTTACTGCGGACAGACCCAATGACGTGCATCGTACGTCACGCAGTTGCAAGGCCCATTGTGTGCACATTTTTCAACATTCACAGGTGATTTTTGGTAGGCATATGTGGGAAACCTTCCTCTACCTGCTGTCAAGCAGGGATACTGCCTGGCCCCTCCTAACCCCCCATTCCCCCCTCCCCCCACACTGGGCAATTCACCTGTTAGCAGTAACCTAGCCAGTAAAGGTATGTTGCCCCACGGTCTCTCTAATGACGAAATTCACAGTGAAAGTGATTCCTGAGGTGGAGGACAAAGAAACAAAGAAGCTAGAGGTAGAAACAAACAGAAGTGATGAGGTGGTAATGTCGTAAAGGAAGGTGCCATATACTGGGGTTTTGGGTAAGTGAACAATGGTTATAAACACCTATATTACTGTGTGAAAACCATTAAAGACTTTTACTACACATAAATTCGTACCAAATAAATGAAATAAATACGTAATTTAAAGTGGCTTAAATTAGTCAACCCTTCCATAGTTCGTTTTCTTAGCCAGGTACCCTGAAAAAGAAGGAAAACGTAAAGTTGAGTGACACCTGTATCAACATTTTTTTACCTCAGGATCATGATTTCACTATGAATTTTCGATGTTTCTCACCAAAAGCGAAGGTTTCAGCCAAATAACAAAAAGTCGAAAATCGGTCGGGATCTGGGGGTAGGATGGGTAAAAATCCGGTCGGGACTTGGCGGGTTAAAGGTCTAACTATTTATAAGTTCAAAAGAGGGTACCAAATAATACGATTTAATGGGGACTGTGTACAGTCAGGGGTAATAGTTAGCCATATATTCCAGAACTTCTACTTCTCACTCTCATTTGCAGGCTAATCTTCCTAAGCTGAAAATGGCAAATGGTGTTCTCTAGGCAGCACTTTTGCTAACTACAGCACATTTTTACACTCAAAAGCATGCCATAAGAGTGCTCTTGTTCACAGTTATGAGATTCTCTGAGAGTGTTGATGAATAACTTCAAGAACTTTTCATATCAGTTAGCGATCAGGGGAAATGTAAAAGGATACTTGTGAGAAATCATACAAACTGTAAATATGGGTTCTACTCAACATCTGGTGTTCCATATGAGATACAGGTATATGATTAAGACTTGCCAGGTTGCAAATGTGGCCATACCCTTCCTGACTGACATATTGTTGTTGAGTAACTCTGGTCTGTCTGGTTAAGCAGACCTACCAATCACAGGCAAGCAACCAACCACCACTGAAGGCCATCCTGTGCAGTAAACTGATGTTTCCTTGTGGTAACTCAGTGTAATGTGGATGTTTGGTTCCTATATGGATGTTGCAATGTCATCTCTCCATCCAGTTAATAGGGGCATCATGGTATGCTCTTATTTGGCCATATGGTTACCATCCAGCATTTAATTCAAGAAACCCAACAGGGCTAATGACTGCTCTTATAATAATTTGTTACTCACATTTGGAGATGTT
Organism: Birgus latro; assembly: GCA_018397915.1. Classification (NCBI taxonomy): domain Eukaryota; kingdom Metazoa; phylum Arthropoda; class Malacostraca; order Decapoda; family Coenobitidae; genus Birgus; species Birgus latro. The sequence continues at coordinate 27,562 of JAGKTI010004834.1, read as the reverse complement.
ACTGAACTTGGCTGATATGCTGAACTTTCTATTCAACAAGGTGGTTAACCTACTACTGTGCTTGCACTGATTCTCAGTATATATTAAGCACAGATTAGCAGAGAGTGGCTCTAAATCTCAGAAACCCTGCTACTGTCGTTTTTATACTGCAGTATGGTAATCATCCTTATTATTCTAGCCTTTTCATTGATGCAAGGTGTGGGTAGGATCCAAAAATAGGATAAGTAATGCACAAAGATTTAAAAAGAAAAAATCTATCAAAAGAGTTCCAACTGAAAAGAGTCACAGACTAACAAATGAGGAAGTGAAGGAGCATTGTGGTGTGGTTGAGGACGTGATGGGAAGAGTCAGGAGAAACACGTTAAGGTGGTTTGGGCATGTGGAGAGGATGGAGAGTGAAAGACTGACGAGGAGAGTGTATGTGAGTGAGGTGGAGGGGGCGAGAGGGAGGGGGAGGCCGAGGATGAGATGGAGGGTTGGAGTGGAGAGGTAATTGAGAGAGGGGGGTGTGAGTTGGGAGTGTGGTAGTGAAATGACAAGGGACAGAGTGACATGGAGGCGATTTGTTTGTGGCCACCCCGTGCGGGATTGAGGCGTCTGGCAATAGATAGATAGACAGATCAATTCCTTCATTAATCATATCTTAAAAATTCTCACTCCATGCACCCGTCATCCTCTATGAGGAAGTTATCAATAGGAAGCAAGGCAACTGGGAGATAACTATGAACCAACTTATCATGTAATTAATAAGTTCAGCTTTTGTGTGTTTATGGTGAGAGAAAATTATTTCAATTATATCGGCATATGCTCCACAGGTAGGATTGGATGACACAGAGAAGGATAGATTTTGGGTTGATTTAATAAGTGTAGTAAGTGGTATGGGTGATGATGAGGTAGTGGTTCTGGGAGGGGATTTAAATGGTCATGTGGGTGAAGCAGCTCAAGGTTATGAAGGAGTCCATGGAAGATGTGCATATGGTGTGAGAAATGCGGAAGGGGAAAGAATACTCGAGTTTGGGGAGGCTATGGACATGATTGTGTGCAACACACATTTTAGGAAAAGAATGAGCCAGTTGATTACGTACGAGTCCGGGGGAAATAGTAGTCAGATAGATTATTTTCTAGTCAGGAGGGTTGATAGGAGATTAGAGAGATGTTAAAGTTATAGGAAGCGAGAAGTGTGTGCAGCACCACAAACTGTTGATTTGTGACATGGTGCTTAAGGAAC
>JAGKTI010004834.1:0-11511 GCA_018397915.1 Birgus latro | reverse complement strand
GAAAGGGTGCAGCAGGGAAGGAAGGTTGCTGGTTCGTTGAAAGCAGTGATAAGAAACAGGGAGGTGAGCATGGAAGTGAAAAAGTTGTTACATGACAGTATTGTGATACCAACTCTAACATATGGAAGTGAAGCTTGGACCCTGTTGGAAGGACAGAAGTCAAGAGTGAGAGCAGTGGAAATGAGTTATTTGAGAGGTGCATGTGGAGTCACATGGAGAGACAGACTAACAAATGAGGAAGTGAAGGAGCGTTGTGGTGTGGTTGTGGACGTGATAGGAAGCGTTAGGAGAAACACGTTAAGGTGGTTTGGGCATGTGGAGAGGATGGAGAGTGAAAGACTGACAAGGAGAGTGTATGTGAGTGAGGTGGAGGGGACGAGAGGGAGGTGGAAGCTGAGGATGAGATGGAGGGATGGAGTGGAGGGGTACATGAGAGAGGGAGGTGTGAGTTGGGAGCGGGGTGGTGAAATGGCGGGGGACAGAGGGACATGAAGGCGATTTGTTTGTGGCCACCCCGTGCGGGATTGAGGCATCTGGTTCAGCCACCAAAAACAGCCACATAGGGCACCTTCCTTTATGACATTACCACCTCATCACTTCTGTTTGTTTCTTGCTCTAGCTTCTTTATTCTTTGTCCTCCACCTCAGGAATCACTTTCACCGTGAATTTCTTCATTGGAGAGACTGTGGGGCAAGATACCTTTACTGGCCAGCTTACTGCTAACAGGTGAATTCCCCAGTGTGGGGGGAGGGGGGGTTAAGTGGGGCCAGGCAGTATCCCCACTTAACAGCAGGTAGAGGAAGGTCTCACACATATGCATACCAAAAATCACCCATGGAACTTGAAAATTGTGCAAATTATGACCCTAGCAATTGCACAACGTACCCATACGATTTGTTTGTGGCCACCCCGTTCAGGATTGAGGCGTCTGGCAATAGATAGATAGATAGACCCATACATCGATGGGTGTAGCTGTGACAAAACATTGTGACATACCCATATGTCAATGGGATTCCTCGGGTTAAACACTCAAACTCAACTGATGATGACAAGGGATGGGAGATTAATGCGGTTTTCTATTGCTACTGAGACAAAAAAGAGTGGCACTTATTTACCACCTGTACACATTAATTACCAGTAACTATTTTTTCCTGCCCTCATTTCTTCCTATTTCTCCTATATTTCCTGTCACTTCTTACTGCTTTTCTTTCCTTTACAGGTGGCATTACATTGAGTGACAAGCCAAATGGTTTCCTGTAAGCCAAGAAACCATTTACAATGCTGGGTGGTAACCATATAACCAAACCATACGTGCTCCCTACGTGTCAACAAGTGGGTTGGTGGAGGGTTAGTGCCCCTCCCCGTAAAAAAAAATAACTCAAAGTCAAATGGCCACCCCTTACGGGATTATGGTGTCTGGCAATAGATAGATAGATAGAACTATTTTTTATGCATAGTCGTGTTCCAAGAGGTTGTATGCTCACTAGGTTGGGTCAAAAAATTTAAATTCAACAAAACATGGACATTTTGATGCCCAAAACACCATAATCACATAATATACCTGTATTATTGAAAATCGGACAACACTCCTCCAGCAACTTCATTATATGCTTGCACCGAATGAGTGCAGTAATAATTTAGCAATAATGCAAACTTTGGCAGCTCTGACGGTGACGATTTGACAGCTTTGTTTCCGGTTACACAATGTAGCTGTGCTTGTAAGTTGTTAGTTTTAACTTTTTGCATTCATCCATAGCCAGTGTTGGAATGATGGTACCTGCAGCACCTGGGAAAAGGTCAAAGATTTCGTATTTGGCTTACCTCGCGGCCTTCCAGTGCATCAGCTACCTACATCCAAAGATGTCATTAGAGAACAGTTAGAACACAAAATGACAGATCCATGATCAAGCATGCAAGCCCATGCTAAAACTATTGCTGACCAAGTAGCAGAAATACTGTATATGAGAAAGCATCGATTCCTATAACTGACTACAAGAGCACTGTCATCCATGTGAAATGCTTGATAACAAAAGCTCAGGAGGTAAGAAAATACTCTGCAAACAAGAGGACTTCAAGCACCTTTCATGGAGAAGTTTGATAGCTTTGATGTATTTAACATCTGCAGCTGTAAGTGCTACAAAAATGTTGAAGCTTCAGAGAGGTTTGAGTGTCGTTGTGCCAGGGCTTTCAATATACCTCCTGAAGAGTGGCCCTTTTGGGTGGACCAAACTAGCTGTACGAAAATGTACAACGGCAAGGTAGACAAGCAAAATACAGCAAAAAATGAACTCACTGCAAATGAAAATGAAAAGAAAGCTTCATGAAAAGTCAGTTCAGGAAGCCATGCATCATGAAGAAGCAGGAACAGCATGTAGGGATGATACTGATGATACAAACTGTGATATATCATATGATCAATATTATGATGATGGTACTGAAGAAGTGGAGAGAGGCAAGCAGGGTCAGAACAGACCGGCATATCCTGATCTATGTCGTGTATCAGACTGATGCCAAATGAGCAACACAGACATATACTCCTTGGTGAATGCTGCACTGAAGGACATGAGTATTCTTGCTGATCCTACCAAACCAGCGTCAAAGAAGATTTTGGAGGGATATTGCCGTTCAATAGCATCAAAGCACCATGACCAAGGTAGTTTGTCTAGGTTTTAACCCGCTGAGTGCCTGGCAACAGACTGGGCCATCATGGAACTGCGGTGCCAGCTAATTTTATACTTTTTTTCTTTTGCAAGATAGGTGGGAAATTATTAGAAAACATGGAGAATAACCATAAAAGTACTCACACAAGTCATTTAGGTCGATTTTGAGGACAATTCTTCCTGACCAAGCGGCTGAAAACATCAGAGTAGCGCCCAAAGACTTTATCAGCCCCCTCCAACACCCACTGAGCTGAGGTAGGAGATCTTCGTTTTCTTCATCGGTAACTATGCTATTCGAGCCAAAAACACTCTTGTTGGGTATATAGATGCTATAGGAAAGCCCAGAGAGGCCTAGAGAGGCACGGGAATATTCCAGCTGATTTTTTGGCGCCTAATTTGAATTTTTGAATTTTGGCAAATATATCAAATTGCAGACATACATGTACAGCAGCGGCACTGTCCATGCACATTGGGGCGCATGTACATGTACGTCAATGGCACAGGGCGAGTTAATGGTAAAACTGACAAGACTCTGAGTAAAACCCCTCATGGTTAGAGGGTCATCATCAAAGAAGACCATCTATCTATCTATCTATCTATTGCCAGACGCCTTAATCCTGTAAGGGGTGACCACAAACAAGTCGCCTCCATGTCACACTGTCCCCCGCCATTTCATTGCCCTGATCCCAGCTCACGCCCCCTTCTCTCATATACCTCTCCACTCCATCCCTCCATCTCATCCTTGGCTTCCCCCTCCCTCTCCCCCCCCTCCACCTCAATCACATACACTCTCCTTGTCAGTCTCTCACTTTCCATCCTCTCCACATGGCCAAACCACCTCAGTGTGTTTCTTTTAATGCTTCCTATCACATCCACATCACAACGCATCTTCACTTGCTCATTTGTCAGTCTGTCTCTCCATGTGAATCCACATGCTCCTCTCATATAACTCATTTCCACTGCTCTCACTCTTGAATTCTGTCTCTCCAACAAGGTCCAGGCTTCACTTCCATATGTTAGAGTTGGTATCACAATACTGTCATGTAGCAGCTGTTTCACTTCCATGCTCAATTCCTTGTTTCTTATCACTGCTTTCAAGGAACCAGCAACTTTTCTTCCTTGTTGTACCCTTTCAAGCACTTCACCCTCTAAACTTCCATCCTTCTCATCACACTACCCAAGTACTTAAATGCACTTACATTTTCCATTTCCTCCTCATCCAACCTCATTGTACATTCACTGACTCCACTTTTCTCGAAGACCATCATTTTACTCTTCCCTAAATTCACCTTCAGATTTCGTTTCTTACACACTCCCAAACTTATCCACCAAGCCCTGCAGCTTCTCTTCATCTTCACCAACAACACAGTATCATCTCCAAATAACAGTACAGCGAGTTTCCAAACACTGCCCCCTCTCACTAGGGCTGCTCCAACATCCACAGCCCTACCTTGTATCTCTTTTATTACCCCATCAATATTCAGGTGAACAAACATGGAGATATGACATCCTTGTTTCGATCCAACCTTCAAACAGAAAAATTTACTCATTTAACTATCCACACACACTGCAGCCTTAGCACCCTCATACATACTCTTCACAGCCTTCAACAACTTCCCATCTACTCCATATATTCACAATAACTTTCCACAATCCTTGTCTATCCACCCTGTTATATGCCTCTCTCCAAATCCATGAAGGCCAGAATCCAACTTCTTTCCCTTCTCTAGAAACGTTTCTACTAAAGATCTAAGAATGAATATCTGATCTACACAACCTCTTCCCTTCCTAAAACCTCCCTCTTTTTCTCCAACTAATTCCTCTGTTATTTCCCTAACTTTGTCAACAAGTATCATACCATATACTTTTCCTATTATACTAAGAAGACAAATGCCCCTATGATTACCACACACTTCTTTTTCCCCTTTTCCTCTGTAACCATCCATTATCCAATCCTATGTCGCCCCACAGAGGAGTGTAGGAGCCTGGAGCTAGGCAAGTTGGTCCTTACATTTAAGATGAGAATGACCAGCCTCACTCATCCCTGAGTGGCATTATATGAGCAATAAACCCCAACCACCCCTTATATATAAACCTCACCAGCTTAATCCAACTGGAGCGCCGTAATTACCCACAAAACCACCAGGCGCCAAAATCTGGTTATATGGTTACCACCTACTGTAGTAAATGGTTTCCTGGTGTACACCTATGCCTTACATCAAATTCATCATTTTTGGATTAATCCCTACACCGAGGGGTTGTCGGAGGTGAGCTGGTCCAATCCCGCGGGGATATTCGAGCTCCGACTGACTTTTTAAAAATATTTGCCAAAAATCAGTTATTACTCCTACAATATTATAATTAAATATGCATATGGCACATACCTTCAGCTTTCTCCTGGGATGTTTTTTTTTAGCACTCGTCGACTACCGTAGGACTTGTGGAGACTTCTGAAGTTGGGTAACTAAGTCTCCACTTTACACTTCCCGACTTCCCGTAATATGGATACCACTGCCAGATATTAACACTAGAAACACTATTCAATTATTTCCAAGTAGTTTGGAATCCATACTAAAAAAAAAAAAACACTATGAAAGCAATGTACAATACGAGCGCGTACGAGCCTCCCACTCGCGCTAATTCGGCGCTGGTATTTTGTTCATTTCTTACTCATATACACAATCACACTTTACTATTTCTAGTACTTTGTTACACTTATATATATCTACAGTCCTTTACCACTTCCCACATGATGTTTAGTAGGGGTAGAGGTCACAGGGCCTTTTATAATGGGCGCAAAAGAGGCAGAAATGGAGGGACGTGATTTCACCGTGAAGACGAGAGCGAACTGACTGTACACAATATGTATCTCGGTAGCCAAGGGTTGAAAATGTCAGCTGCTAATGTATATGCTAAGAAATAAGTCGTAGGAAATCTAGACAATACATAATAAACTAGGTAGTTCCAGGTGAATTATAAATATCACTCAGGCTTCTCCCTTCCTTTCTTATATACATTTATATTACAAGAGTAGCTCATACGGCATATTTCACGGGGGAAAAAAGCAGGGGAAATTAGCAAACGAGTGCAGGTTGGATGTTGCCAAGCGATAATTAGCCAATTCCAGGTGTATGGCACTATCAATTACCTTATTTTATATATATATATATTATTTTGTACTGTATAAGAATAGGGCATAGGGCTCATTTCATGGATGAAAACAGTGGAAAAATCCAGGGAAGATTTACTTAGCGCAGAGCGGCTGAGCAGACGACACGAGAGGGTAATGGAGGGGAGATAGGGAGAGGAGTCAAGAATGGGGGAAAATGGCTAAATTGTCAACAATGAATGGGAGTACTGATGGTATTAGCAGCTCTGACTATTGTTGGACATTGGCAGTGCTGATAGATGATGCAAGTCACCACCTGAAAGCCCGGGCGAATTAAAAAAAAAAAAAAAAAGAGGCACAGAAGTGATGCCCCGTGGTATGATCCAGTGCACCCGACCGTCACGAAAGTGACGACCCGCGGTTAAGGGGTTAAAATTCAATGATTTCATGCTTTGTGTTCATTATTTAATGCATACGATGTGAGAAAGGGTGATTTTCATAGTAATTTCCATGTCTGATACTTACACTTGCTGGCAAGTTGTGAGCACCTATGCCTTACTCACCTCTAAATCATCATTTTTTGGTTAAAATTCAATTAATTCATGCTTTGTGTGCATTATTTATGAGAAAGGGGACTTAAATAAGTGCTATGCATGTCCGATAGGGAGGTAGGAAGGTGGTTTTCTGATTTAGGTTAGGTTAGGGTCATGAATGACCGGTGTGGGAGCGTCAGGGCCACTATCTGGACAAGACCACTTTCCGGTCATGCCTTCGGCTCTACTACGTCTGATAGTGGGAAGATTACTGTATTCATTTTTGTCATCATTTCCTCGATTTTGGAGTGAAAGTTGCAGGAGTGAGTGTACATAATATAAAAAACCTTTTGCGCTGTGGCATAGTGACCGTGATGGAGCATCACTTCCACCTTGTTTCAGAATAGCAACTCGAAGTTTGTAGGAATTCAACCCACCCTAATGCTGACTACAATGAATGTTGGGTATGATCAGAAGGGGGGTAAAAATTTTTCAATACAGCCAGTGTAGGGACTCCGGGAAAATTGGGGGATTTCACCATACCAATCAGTCACATAACATGTGTTTCAATGGTGTGATTTGAGTTTCGATCTGCGTGGTAAAATTCCCAGATACATTAGCTACACAAATTGAGGGTCTACAGTATCGTTTCGTTTCGTTTAGTTTTTGAAGGCTCCAACATGCTTGCATGCGTCGGCCTTGGTCACCTAATGGCGGCTCTCCATGCTGCTCGATCCCTGGCAGCCTCCCTGTTCAGTCCCTTAACCCTTAAGTCACACTTAATGACCTTGTCCCATGTCTTTCTTGGTCTACCCCTCCCAACCCCTCCCCCAATATTAACAGCATGGTGACAATATGTATATTTTAGGTGACTATAAATTTTGTTTAGGTTGGCTTTGGACTTAGGGTTAAGTAAGGCCCACCTTGAGACCCCATGCACTGCATCCTCATGGAACCCATATTTTAATGTGTTTCCTTATTGTTTCAATTTTCAGTATCATAAACCCATCATTATGTGAGGGATACTTATATTGTATATCCATTCTTTGAACAAATGTCTTCATATATCTCCTAACAAAAAATCCTCCAGAATACAGGCATTCTTCATGGTAAGTCAGGGATGTGATCCAAAATATCACAACTTTTTTCCATATAACTGGTATGGTACACTACTGTATATTAGGGAAAACTGACAGACCAGCTTTATAAGCAGCAATGGAGCTATAATAGGTAATTTTTCTATAATTTACTGTGGACTCATTAGCAAAATTTTTCTATAATTTACTGTGGACTCATTAGCAAAAACAAACATTAAAAAAGGCCACTTACAACGAGAGTTTAATGTACAGCCATCTCCAGTTCCTCTTCTCACCAAAAATGATCTCTCACTTGCACTCTACAGTATATTGTCACGTTTACACAATATAGTTCCCATATCTATCTCTCTATAGCCAGATGCCACAATCTTGTAAGAGGTGGTCATTTGTCTCTGAGTTAATTGTTTTACGGGGAGGGACACTAACCCTCTGCCAACCCACTTGTTGACATGTAGGGAACACATATGGGATGGTTATATGGTTACCATCCAGCACTGTAAATGAATTTCTGGCTTACAGGAAACTATTAGGCTTGTTACTCAATATCAAGTCACCTGAAAAGGAAATAAGATTATTCAAAAATGACAGGAAAGATGAGTTCCCATACAAAGTACTATGTCTAAAAATCACCCACTTTAAGCACCTCACCTCTCTTCTGTTCCACTATTCACTGTGCCTTTTCTTGGCCCTACATAATACAGAAAGTTCTCATTAGGTTTCAGGGATGTACTTCAAAATACTGTATCGTAGTTTTTCGTGTACTGTAACGGTTTCTGTGCAATTGCAAAAACTCATAAATCATATTTAGAGGAACTGAGTAGCAATGGAACTGAACTCACTGTTTATAATTTACAGTGGACTTTCCAAATATTACATAAAAAGGGCAACTTATGATAAGTACTTGCTGTAATGTACTGCATCCCTATATTAAAATCTTTGTTGTCATCATCTTTCCTTTCATATATTATCATTTTACTTTTCCCTTTTTGTTTTTTCCAGTTTATCTCCATATGCATATCCACTTACACTTACTATCCAAATTTTATAGCTCTATCTGGGAGGAGACTGAGGTAGTGGTTCTGGGAGGGGATTTAAATGGTCACGTGGGTGAAGCAGCTCAAGATTATGAAGGAGTCCATGGGGGATGTGCATATGGTGTGAGGAATGTGGAATGGGAAAGAATACTTGAGTCTGGGGAGGATATGGACATGATTGTGTGCAACACACATTTTAGAAAAAGAATGAGTCGTTTGAGTACGTACGATTCAGGGGGAAATAGCAGTCAGATAGATTATTTTCTGGTCAGGAGGGTTGATAGGAGGTTAGTGAGGGATGTTAAAGTTATAGGAAGTGTGGAGTGTGTGCAGCAGCACAAACTATTGATTTGTGACATGCTGCTTAAAGAACGAGTGATGAGAAGGAGGACATATGTACCTAGGAGGAAAATATGGAAGCTGGGAAACCAATCACTAAGGGATGCCTTTTACAGTAAGATGAGGAGAGTGGTGGCAGAACAGGGAGCCGTAGATAGAGGCATTAATGAACAGTATAGAGCCCTTAAGAACAACCTCTTGAGAGTTACTGATGCAATACAGTATGACCTCACTACAACGGACTTCAGTACACCCGGAGTCGCTTTTTCGAAGTCAGGGAGCCAACCGGAATTATTTCTTATATATATCACAAAAACTCCGAAAAAGCTAGAAGTGGTCCGGACTGCCTAACCTCACCGAGGGGTAGCCATATTGTCGGCGCGGTTTGTATGTTCGTGCGTTGGTTGGTGGTGGGCTGGCAGCATAGCTGTTGTTCTAAGTGTACATACAGTACAGTATTTGAAGTGTTTATAATTAAGTTATACCCATAATGTTCTTTCTAAATGCTCAAAAATTAGAAAAGGGGTCTGTGTTAATATTAAGACATCAAGCTTTAATCACACGGCGAGCGGTCTGTGTGTTCGTGCGTCGGTTCGTGGTGAGCTGGCGACATCACTATTTTTCCTCCACATTATTTCCCCTCAACATCATTTTCCCTAAGTCCCTGATATACTGCTCGACGGTGATGAGTGATAAGTGAAATATACAGACAGAGTGATCGTATTTGTTTGTAAGATTGCAAAAATTACGGTGTATAAAGTGTACTTGAAAAATGCTTAAAATTAAGTACACCACACGTGTACACACACACGGTACAGGCTACACCTCCGATTCCCATCCACAATTCAGCTCTTGTCAGTGAAGACAACTGGGACAATGATTCACTCGTCCTTGATGATGACCCTGTAGATAATGGGAAATGATTTTGAAGGATTTGCTCTGAAGGATCCTTCATCAGGTGCTGAATGATAAACACCACGCAAGGTGGGGGTGCAGAGATAGCCAAGGGAGTGTGAATGGTTGTTTTTTTTTTTTTTTTTTTTTTTTAGTTTTATCGTGTCCAAGCCTTGCTTAAATTTTACTGTGTCATGCAATAAATTATTTATAGTGGAATTTGAGAAAAAAAATAAGAGGCAAATGAGATATTACCATGAGTCAAAATGTACTGGTGCAGATGAAGCAGGATGGTGGACATGATGCTTTTAATAAGCGAAAATATCTTATTTTGTGTGTTATATATGGCCATTGTCGAGTCTAAACCTTGCTAAAACTATACTGTGTAATGCAATGAATGATTTTTAGTGGAATTTTAGAAAAGTTAAGAAGCAAAAGGGATAGAAGGAACTGGTGGGGTGATGCAAGATAGTGGCTATGACACTTCATGTATGAAAAATATATTCATGTATGAAAAATATATTCCTGTGAGTGTTACAATGGCCTTTATCGAGTATAAACCTTACAAAAACTGTACTGTGTTATGTAATAAATTATTTATAGTGGCCTTTGAGAAAAGTTAAGAGGCAAATGAGTTAATGCCCTGATTTAGAAGGAAATGTTGGAATGAAGTAGGATTGTGGCCATGACTCTTTTCATGTATGAAAATTTCTTAGCAGGGGGAAATCCCTATGTCGCTTTTATCAGACTATCGCGTTTTTCGGAATGACTTTGGCCCCAATTAGTCCGTTCTAGTGAGGTTTTACTGTATGCAGTTGGACACGAGGCCCGCCAAGACATAAAGTAACTTGGTGGTGGGATGAGGGTGTAGAAGCCGCAGTTAAGGAGAAAAGAAGGCTTTTCTGGGAGTGGAAGAAGGGTGGTAACAGGGAGGAGTACTTGGCTGCCAAGAGTAGGGCTAGAAGAGAGGTATACAGGGCAAAATCTTAGTCACAGAGACTTTTACTTGATAATCTAAATCATAGGGAAAGGAAAAATACGATTTTTAGGGTGGCAAATCAGGTGAAGAGAGATAATCGGGACACTGTAAGTGAGCAGTGTGTAAAGGAAGGGTAATGGTGAACAGTGGGGATATTAAAGATGCATGGAGAAAGCATTACAGCCGGTTGCTGAATGAGGACTTTGACTGGGATAGGGAAGGTTTGGAGCCAGCAGATCCAGTGTTTGGCCCTTGGCCTTTGATTGGCGCTGCTACTGTGAGTGAGGCAATAGGCAGGATGCGGGTGGGGAAGGCGGCAGGTGTGTCTGGGTTGACTGCTGAAATGCTGAAGGCCTCAAGAGATACTGGGGTGAGGTTAGTCACTGACCTGATAATTATGATTATATATGAGTGTGTTGTCCCGGATGATTGGCTGAAGAGTGTAATTGTAAATGTGTACAAAGGGAAGGGTAATGCCCTGGAAAGGGGAAATTACAGAGGAATAAAGCTCTTAGATCAGATAATGAAAGTAATGGAGAGAGTTCTAGAAGGTATGATCAGAGAAAGAGTGAATATTGATGAGATGCAGTTTGGGTTAATGCCAGGCAGGGGAACCACTGATCCCATATTCATTGGTCAACAACTTCAGGAAAAATATATTGGAAAGAAAAGGGAATTGTATTTTGTTTTTGTTGATTTGGAAAAGGCCTTTGACAGAGTCCCTAGAAAGGTGGTGAAGTGGGCAATGAGAAAGCTAGGGTTGGAAGAGTGGCTGGTTAGGGTGGTTATGGCCATGTACGTGGGTGCTCGCACCCAGGTAAGAGTGAATGGAGTTTTGAGTGATGAGTTTTCCGTGAATGTTGGTG
>JAGKTI010004833.1:36037-48185 GCA_018397915.1 Birgus latro | reverse complement strand
AAAAAAAAAAAAAAGACAAATTCAATATCCTTTGCATTTTGCACTGCCTGGACACACTGCCTTAAGACTAGAGATTGGGGTGATAATTTCTGGGGCATCTTGTAATACTGCAAATAGCTTTATGGTATTATTCACAATATATTTTTACAAAGACAAACGTGAAAGCAGTATAGGTAGTGTGTGTGTGTACAATGTCTTCTTATACTGATATGGCATCCTAAATAAGTGTAAATAATGTGAAATGTAATACTGCCACAAGCTAGCCTTGGCAGAGCTCAAACCTGCTGTGGGATGTTTTGTGAGTCAGGTTCCTGAATAACAAACTTAACCTTATGATTTAATTATTACGTGGCATTCAGTGTCAAGACAATGTGTACACACTAAATCCATGGCTATATGAATCCATCCTGTCACTTTTTATTACTCTATCTTTTTCAGGTGGCTTTACGTTAAGTGACACACCTAAAGATTTCTTGTAAGCCAGGAAACCATCTACAATGTGCTCCCAACCCATAGGTGTTCCCAACATGTCAACAAGTGGGTTGGCAGAGGGTTAGTGCCCCTCCCTGTAAAATAACCAACTCAAAATAGGATTATGCCATCTGGCTATAGATAGACTATATAAACCAAACATTAGCTGTGGTAAGAACTGTCTTCCTATACTGAGAGACAGTAATCATAAAGTGTTCCTTATAAGGCAACACTAAACAAAGGTGGGTGAGATTATGTATATCAACCCTCCTGGGATATCACTCATTACATTTTGACTTTTGGCAACACTAACCCCTTCCTGCACAGATACTTGTTTTAGCTATTGTGTATAGTCACTACCCAACACCTACTCATTCAAAACCTACACTAGTGCTTCAAAAACATCTACTCTCATCCTACACCCAGCACTAAATTTCACAGAGATATATATGATTTTTTTTTTCTCCCTCCTAAAACAGCCCCCATTCAGAAGGAACTGCACTGTGAAAGCATTTGGAATTTCACAGTACAGGTCATCATGAATTCAGCTAGGCCACCACACAGAATACTCCTTGTCACACTAGCCATTAGTAAAGCTTTTTGTTCCATCCCCCACCACAACCTCACAAACAAAATATTCAACACAAACATGCACAATAACAAAAAGATGACTGGCAAACTACTTAGCAGGCAGATGTGCACATGTAACTTTTGCCAGTCAATCTTCAAACATCAGAAACTTCACAAATGGCATCCCCCAAGGACCTGTTTTGTTCCATACATTCTTTAACCTATACATGCATGACATACCCACATCCCACACACCAGATACACATAGCTTCCTATGCAGACAACACAACACTTACATGTACACACCAAAATGCAAACACAGCCACACACATCCTACAACCTTACCTCAACACAGTACACGAATGGTTCACTACAAACAGATTCAAAATAGCCCCAGCCAAATCTAGTGACCCTTCTCACAAAGTGGACAGCAGAACACACACATTCCACACCTCACCATAAACAACACTCCCCTACCACACACACACACACACACACAAAATCCTTGGTGTAACATACATCAATGTCATTTAAACAACACATCACAAACATCAAAAATAAATTAACACCTAGACTCAATGCCTTGAGGTCACTTGCCCATACAACATTTGGACACAAAAAAACCACCACCACAGTATACAAACAATATATACATTCAGTGACGAATTATGCAAGCCCTGCTTGGGCTTCTAACCTCCCTAGAACACACTATAACACTCTTCAGACCATACAAAACAAAGCCCTAAAAATAATCACAGGCTGCACAGCTACTACACCTACAGACCACCTACACAAAGAAACCAGAGTCCTCAAAGTCAAGGATTATCTAGACATGAAGGCACCCATATTCTCGCTGCAGCTTCCACAAACCCACAACATCCACTACACTACATGGCAGCACATTCACACACACCAAGGAACATTAAAACAACACCCAGCACATGATTCATACACAAATACTGTCATCTCCCCCCCCCCACCCGCCTCAGACCAGCTTCCAGAAGCATATCCATACTCATATCACTCGCAGCTCCATTCAGTCACTTAAAGACAACACACAGCCGCATGCAGGGCCTCCTGATATCCATCCTCCTGAATCCTATCTCCCTCGTGAAGACGGGGTCCACCTGGCCAGGCTGAGATGTGGGCATCATCCAGCCCTCTTAAGTTATCAGAAGAGACTGGATGACTCCATCGCCGATGCCTAACCAGGATGTAACACAGCACCCCATACTACTAAGCACATCATTGAAGACTGCATTGCACACAACCACCTATGCCAACAACACAACATACACTACTTGAGAGCTCTGTGGGAAAGCCCGGTCTCAGCCGTGGCCTTCCTTAGGGATTTGGGGCTGTTCGGCCAGACTGCCTAGGGAACAACTACTAGTACTACCACAACAGACAATCCTTCAACACATATGTTTGGGGCTGCCAGGATTTCTGTAGTCAGTCAAGTGTGATTACAAGCCAGGATTTACTTCAAAACTGCATAATTTTGATCTAATAGGTTTGTATCATGTATTGACAAAGGAATTAAATTTATCATGAGAATTAAATTGTCTCTTTGAAGGGAAGGTGGGGGGAAAGCCTGTCAATACAGGTGATGGAAGGGTTATAGGCCTGTAATGATTTTTAACACTATGACACCAGGGTCTCTCTCCTAGTTTCTCTCTCGATCTTATTTTCTGACAAATATTTGAGATGGGGGCAAAAAACAAACAAGCATTAAGGGAGGGAACTCTCAGTGTCATGCCTAGTGAAGTGAACTAATCGTCATCATCATCACCATCTTCGTAACCAATTAGTTTTCAATCATCATCGTAACCATTTTTTTTCTTTTTCAAGTAGTCATCCCCTATCTTTCCTTCATTCTTTCCTCATCCTTCTGCCTGTGTGTGACTCTACACTAAATCACAAGCCAAATGGTTTCCTGTACACCAGGAAACCATTTACTACGCTGGGTGGTAACCACATAACCAAATTTTGGCAGCTGGTGGTTTAGTGGATAATTACAGCGCTCCAATCGGATTGACCCGGTGAAGGTTTATATCCAAAAGGTGGTTGGGGCTTATTGCTCAAGTAATGCCACTCAGGGATGAGTGAGGCTGGTCACTCTTATCTTAAATGTCAGGACCAACCTGCGTAGCCCCGGGCTCCTACGCTTCTCTGTGGGGTGACATAGGATTGGATAATGAATGAATGAATGAAAGAAATGTACAGGACCCATAAAGCAAAGAGGAAAACCAATAATGAGAGAAACTGGCCAACTGCAAGTCCAATGAAATGGCTCATACACTCACCATTCAAATCCCAGAATCTTACACACACACACACACACACACAAACCATGGGGACATCACACATCCTTGGTCACTCCAACACTGATATTAAACCACTGTCGCTTACATACTTCTCTCTCTATAGAATCATAAACCACCACAACCCAATCCAAGAGACACCAACACCATCACAAACACCCAAACGATACACAGACTAAGAAAAAGCAACAAAGTAGGAGAAAAATCCACAGCATTGCCCAAGAATAAGCATGATAGTTCTAAAACGTATAAACAATTGGCTGTGATGTTGGAGCGCTTACAACTTTATACGACATTTTCCGCTGAAATACTGCATACTGCACAAAATAATCTGCTCAACACACAATATTACTGATTTCTGATATGCCCTGGGTTAATAAACGATAGGAACCTGACGGGCAAATTAGTTCTTGCACAAGCTTAGGAAAATATGGCAAATGACTGTGTGATTTGAAACTATATCAAAATAGTTCAGTCCACTGGGCACCGTAGGATCCTTCCACATCTATCTATCTACAGCCTGACGCCCTAATCTATATAGTTATAAAATTTTAAACACCTGAAGATGACGTTACGCATGTACATTTTCCACTGTACACTACTACAATAAGAATAGAGATATATACAATTCAACACATACCTATAGTCAGTTTATTTCTATCTGACAAAACAAGGCAACTTTTATAACTTCAGTACTAAATCATTGGTGTATACAATTCAACAGGCCTCAGTGATGAGGTAGGGATGAGTCTCCTTGGCTACTATTTAAATTAACTCTCAAGTCTGACTACACTTGGCCATAATCCAAGCAAAGAGGTTATGAATCTCTGTGGCTACATAAAATTTAATAAGCCTTCGTGATGAAGTAGGGATGAGACTCCTTGATTACTATTCAAATTAACTCTCAAGTCTGACTACACTTGGCCATAATTCAAGCTATAGGTTATGAGTCTCTGTCAGGTAAAAGCAAACTGATTATAGGGTAAATCAACAGAAATAAACAGGCACAAAAAAACAAACACCCACATCAATAAATAAACATACAGTCAGCCACAGGAACAAAAAAAAAAAAAAAAAAAAAAACACATTAATGACAAATGTTCATATATGTGCAAGGAAAAAATCTCAGCTTGTTAATCTCTGACATAAATGAACGGAATCAAGTGGGAATGTTTAATAAAGGGACACAACTCAAGGTGCTCATTAATCTTTGCCATAAATGAACGTTAACTAAGGATGCATGTTGGTTTTAAATTCTCAGTGCTATTTAGGGCAATTCATTTTTCTTTTTAAAGCAGAGATGAAAAAAATGAAGGCTGCAAGAAATAATACACAAAGGAGAGCCAAATTCAAGATCCATTGATTTTGAAATTCCTGCCCACATTGTATTTAAAAGACTGGAGGTCATAGGCCTGGGGAAATACAGATTGAGGACGACAGTTTCATAGCTGACCTGTTCCCAATGAAAATCAACCAAACAAGGACAAGAGTATATATTTTTCTCAGTACATTGTTTCCTGTGGCATACTGTGTAGTAGATCATTATGACATGGCAATAATAATAATAATGCAAATATAACAAGAAAATGGGCAATGAAAGTGGCAAACAAACAATCAACATCAATACTTCAGGAAGGATAATATATGCAAAACACCTATTTTTATTGTTTGGTAAAAAAGCACTATGGCTTTTCGCGTAAGTCCTTTTATTTGCCACATTTACTTACGATCTTTTGGGCTGATAATACCTGCTGTTGTGGTGGTCCCAGGCTCATCTTAACTACAAAGTCAGTGCTGGAGAAACTTAATACTTGAATTTAATGAAAGAAAAGAGGCAATATGAGCTTTTCAATTAGAGTTAAGCTCCAAAATTCTCCTTACAACAAAGAGTATCCTCTAACAATCTTTTCCAGACATGTGTGCATCTTTCAGCAGTCTACTTTGGAAAATGACATGCATATATCCTTAGCAAAATTTCTCAGCTCATTTAGCAACATCTCATTCAAGAAGCTAAATGATCAGCACACACAGACAAGCTACAAACAACTGACACTGTTTTACTTAGGGAGCAAATACTGTAAAAGCAGAAATGCTGATGCTATACTGGTTCAGAGAAGTGGTTTGGTTACAGCACTACTACAGAGGAATACAGGACCACAGCAACAGCAGCCCACAATTTACTAAACCATAATACAGGGCTGCCCATATATCTGGTGATCGGCTCAGTCTGCAGGTGTGCAGGATGCATGTATTTTGACGACTTTATTAAATTATGCTGCTTAACTGGGGATTAAATTACCATCTTTCCTTTGTAAATGCTTGGTGAAACAAGACTAATATGGTGCTAGTCATGAAGAAGTGCTATGGAAAGGATGTTGGCCCACAGTGCTAGCTTATTCTGCCAGTAAGATACGGGAAAAGAATCTGCATAAGGCCAAAAATCTCATGTCTCCTTGTGTCATGTTTGTCATGCTTGTGTCATATTATACTGTATCATGCTTTTGTGTGTCATGTCTGTCTGTCATGTCTGTGTGTGTCATGTCTCTGTGGTAGTTCAATTTGTATACGGATGGAGTTATAAGAGAGATAATCGCAGGGATGTGAATACTGTATATTGGAGTGTCTAATGAGAGAGGGTAAGGTGTGGAAACTTCCTGAACTGTTGCTTGCTGATGATACTGTATTGTGAGGAATGTGAACTGCAAGGCTTGGTGAATGAGTCTGGGGGTGTATGTAGGAAACAGAATCCAAAAGAATATGTATATATGAGTAATGTTATGATCTTAGAGGGAAAAGAAGCATAAACAGTGAGAAAGGATGGTGAGGAAATAGAGAATGAGAGTGCATTCAAGTACTTCAAGCAGTGTGATGAGTGAGGATGGAAGTGCTTGAATGGGTACGGCAGGGTAGAAAGGTTGCTGGATCACTGAAAGCTGTGATAAAGGGTAGGGAAGCGAGCATGGAAGTGAAGCTTGGATCCTGTTGGAAGGACACAAGTCAAGAGTGAAAGCAGTGGAAATGATGTGAGGAGTGTGTGGAGTTTTATGGACAAACAGATATATAAATGAGGAAGTAAAGATGCATTGTGGTGCTATTAGGAGAAACACTTTGAGATAGTTTGGCCACGTAGAGGATGGCAAATGAGAGACTGACTAGAAGAAGGTATGTGTATGACATGGAGGAGGAGGGGTGACCATGGCCGAGATGGAAGAATGGAGTGGAAAGATACGAGTGAGGGGGGTGTGAGCTGGAAAGTGGGCAGTCAGATGGCAGATGACAGTGCAACATGGAGTTAATTTGTTTGTGGCCCCCCTTATGGGACTGAGATATCTGGCAGTAGACAGATAAAAGTCCTATCAGGGTAAAAACTTCTGCTTACTTACTTAAAATGAGTGAACTTTAAGCAATTACTGAAGCAAAGGCAAGAGGAAAGATTTGATTACTTGATAAAACAATGTAAACAATGGAACAATGGGTGTAAACAAGCGATCAGTACAAAGCAAGAAAGGGTTATGGGAAACAGAATGATGCAAGGTAGAGATGGTAATGGTGACTGAGCCTTCACCACATTAATCATTATCAGCCATTATATTCATCACTGCAATCATCATCATCCCTGTAACCTCCTTTCCACATAGGCTGGGGTGAGGTAAGGTGCAAAAAGCCAGTACAAAACCCATGGGATTAGACATGTTATATATGAACCACCCTGTATTTTTTGGCATTTGTGGCATATAACCAGGACTTATTGCATGTTGGTGATGTACAGGCATGTGCAAAAGTATGCCAGCAATCCTCTGCCAGCACTAATGTGTATATTTATCACTCTTCCCCAAATGACTAGAGAGTAACATTTCTTTTCTTGCTCGTTTTACTGATGTTTGGAACAGACACCTTCCTACGGTAATAATCAGATATTGCTGCTGTCAGGTTATACTAACACCCATCAGTTCCTTTACAATGCCCCTAAAGGACAATGGTGGACTAGGAAAGAATGGTAACTTTGTGCAGTAGTTATCACATAAAATATTTCACACAACCCCTTCCATTGCTACAGCTGGCACAGAAGTGCCTACATATTTTTGCTCATGCTCAGGACAGAAGTCCTGCTATACAGTACATTTTATAGCCTGTGCTGGTTTATGGCTGGCCAGTTGTCTACAGCCTTACTCGCTTTACTCCAGTCTGCTGCAAACGTCAAACTCCTTTAAGCTCAATTAACAGCAGGTCCGATTAAGTCCGCAGCTAGTCCTAATGTGGCCCCATAAAGAATTATATTGGTCAGTAGCTAGTCCCAGGTCTCTTGCCAAAAGAGGAAACAAAAAATTGGTGAATGAATGGGTGGCTGTGAATGTGTGGTCCAGCATCTCAAAGATGTGAACATAGTGTGCAACGTCCGGCTTGCAATATCCACTTAAGAGCGTATGCCCAATCCTTGAAGCATTGCCTGGGCCGTAAAAAATAAAAAACAAAACAACCTTGAATACAACCCCCTCATAAAGCATTCCGCCCCCTTACTGTACGGCCACAACATGGTTATTGCAGCAAGGGCTGCGTGCATGTTTACTTATACAATCATCCACCTGTGTGCCACTTATCCTTCCAACATGGACAATGAGGACCCCATCTCTTTGAACTCCGGAAGCCCCCATTACCCACATTGGAACCGATATATATTGTGGCACACAATGGTGGGTTGTGTGTCTTGTAAAAGTGCAACCCAACCACCCACCCACTCCTCAATCCCCACAAACCCCACCAGTAGCAAAGGGACTTGGGGCCACACTACACGATGTATTAGAAGGGCAAGGCAAATAGTACGCTAGCAAATATATAAATTATTTATTTTTACGATACAGACTTTTCGTTCATTTACTGCTAATGTAAAACTTTAATCTCTTCCGTCTGACTTGGCGCTTATTTTTTTACATGCGTACCGATACTTAGCGTTCTAACTTCCACCTGATGTTTTGAATACTGTAATTGCTTTTCCTGCCACACTCGCTGTGATCTAACAATAAGGTTAATTACAGACATGGGGGAATTGACAGGGCCAAGGTGTGTAAACAATGAGCAATGCCGACATCGCAGGGTCAATTAGTGTGGGTGATTGAAATGCAAAACACAGCAGCAACCTCAGATGTTCAGGGAATAATCCCAATCAGATAATGCTGCAGTGAATTTTAGGCAAAAAAGCATACTGGTAAGTGGAGGTTTTTGGAAAACTGATAATCAGATTTGGAAGGTTGCAATATACTCGTATACCGGTACAGCATACTAATCTGAAGCATTTGAAACGAAACAACTGGGCTAACCACAGGCTATATAATATTTATGTCCACTGCACATCAAACATCAGTAATAATCATAAATATCAAAATCATCAATACCATGGGAATAAATACATTCATAATTCACTGGGCAATAAATAAAGATAGATAACTCACTGGGATGTCTTCCAGCAGCATAGGAGGCTTGCTTAGAGATGATGTTAGGAAATCACCACAGCCACATAGAAGACAAACCACTTTCATTAAACTAACACCAGACTTTGTTCAACTGAGAGAAATACTGTACTATCAGTCAAAGGCAGAAAAAAACAATCTGGGGAACCTTTCTGTCTATCTATCTCCAAATTCTAGCAATATACCTACCTACCTACCATTTACCTGGCAATCTATGTGCATATGTAGTGTTTATCTGTGTGTGTGCCTGTCTATATACCTGTCCATCCATCATCCAATCCTACGTTGCCCCATGAGGAGCGTAGGAGCCCAGGTCTAGGCGAGTTGGTCCTGATATTTAAGATGATAGTGCCCAGCCTCACTCATTCCTGAGTGGTGAGCAATAAACCTCAACCACCCCCTGTATATAAACCTTCACCGGCTCAATCCAATTGGAGTGCCACAGTTACCCACTGAACAACCAGGTGCAAAAAAATTTGGTTATTTGGTTACCACCCAGCGTAGTAAACGGTTTCCTGGTGTACAGGAAACCATTTGGCTGGTCACTCAGTGCAGAGTCATCCACAGGCAGAAGGAAGAGGAAAGAATGAAGGAAAGACAGAAGAGTGATTGTAAAGTCACCCGTAGGCAGAAGGACAAGGGAAGAAAGAAGGAAAGAAAGACAGAAGAGGATGGAAGGAAAGAAGGATGGAGGAGAGAAAAGGGCAGAAACCTGAGAGCAGCACTACATCGAGTGAGTGGATGGTGAGTGCCCCCACCTACCACATCCATCTGTCTATTAACTTTAAATAACAATAAGTTGCAGCAATATTATGCAAGCAGACTGGTGCTAATCATGAAGAAGTGCAATGGAAAGGTTGCTACTGGTATACCGTCCCTGGTGAATCTGCTTACTATACTCCTGTTACCCTAGCTTGGCCTAAAACCATCACCTCTCCATCCTGACTGCTGAGTTGTAGCTTTAGTACTGTATCTAAAATAAAGCTAGTCATGAAGAAGCACAATGGAAATGATGTAGACCTCTAGTACTATGTTATATATTCTACCACTGGACAGCATGAAAAAGGCTGGTACACAGACAAGAATCTGGGCCAAGTTGAGGTGAAAGAACTACACCTGAGCACAGTCGAAAATAATAAAGTTGAAAATATAGGTCATTAACATCCTTTGACTCCCAAGAATCACTCTCAGCTGAATAAAACCATCTGGTGTTAGAGGGAAGGAAGACAGTTGCTCTCCCACTTAGGAACACTTGAGTTACAAACTTGTGTTTACACGAGTTCTTAAGACTTACCTGACTGAGATTTTACAGAGCCTTAAGGACAGGCCTCTTGCTAAGAACATGCCAGCCTGATAGTGCCAGGGATTAACTCCTGCAACTGTACCATCATCATTGTCGTCGTCGTCGTTGTTGATTAGCAAGTAAATTGAGTACCTAGGTGATCTTGGTGGCCATGTATACTGCAGGTAGAATAATCTGCCACAGGATCAAAGGCCAAAGTTATGGTGCTGATCACAATTCTCATCATCACTATCATCATCATCATCGTCGTTGATTAGCAAGTAAACTGAGTACTTAGGTGATGTAAGGGGCCATGTATATTGCAGTGGTAGAATAATCTGCCACGGGATCAAAGGCCTAAGTTATGGTGCTGATCACAATTCTCATCGTCATCACTATCCATCATTATCATCTATCACTATCATCAGGACAACCTCTTTCTCCCACTCAAGGATGGGGTGAGGAATTCCCAATACAAATTTCCTAAGTAGTGGAGCAACTGTTAACATAATCCATCCACCTCAAATTGGCTTAACAGCTTTATGGAAAGGATTCAGAGCCACAACACTGTCTTCTTCTGCAAATGGCTATGGGAATTAGGCTGCCAAAGGACAAAACTCTCTGCCAAATCAAGGTGGATGAACCAAAAAATGTTCAACTCGTACCAGATGGAGAGTAGTAACAGCAGGCGTAGCAGTTGCAGTAGTAGTAGTAGCAGTTGCAGTAGCAGTTGCAGTAGTAGTAGTAGCAGTTGCAGTAGTAGTAGCAGTTGCAGTAGTAGTAGTAGTAGCAGCTGCAGTAGTAGTAGTAGTAGTAGCTGCAGGGGCATAACTATGATCTGATGACTATGAGCCAGTGACCCCCCATGGCCACATTAGCATATGGCACAAAACACTAAAGTAGCAGCAGGACACCAGTGGCCAGGGTTATTGATTTAAAACATCATCATCATCATCTGGACCTCCTTTCCCACCCTAGGGCACAAATGATTTAAATCATAATTTAAATGAAAGTGGTGGTGATTGTAGTGTACACAGTGTGAGGACAGGAGTGAGAGAGAGAGAGAGAGAGAGGTTTTGGGATGAGCTGGATGAAGTAGTGGGAGAAATGCCCAGGAGCTATAAAGTTATTGTAATTGGTGATATGAATGGAAGAGTAGGCACTGGTCCTGAGGATAACATAAAGGGTTGTAATGGAGTACCAGGAGAAAATGATAATAGAAAGCAACTAAAGGATGTGTGTCAGGAGAGGAGGTTGTGCATTTGTAACTCATATTTCAAACACAAAGATGCAAATAAATATACATGGTATAGAGGGAACGGGGATCGTGTAAAAAGAAGCCTGACTGATCACGTACTCGTAGAAAGGTCGATGCTGGGAATGGTTGCTGATACGAGGGCTGTGAGAGGACGATGTGGAGGTCTGTCGGATCATATGATTATGGTATGCAAGCTCAAGCTGAGAGGAGTGAGGTGGATCAGGAGCGAGAGGAGCAGTCAGGGAGAAAGACTGAAAGATGAGAAGCTGAGGACCAAAGAAATGGCAGGTGATTATAGGACCAAAACAGAGGAGGAGTTAGAATCAGTGAACTGGAATGAAATGGATCTGGACAGCCTGTGGAATGCATACAGGGACTGCTTAGTTAGGAATGCTAAAGCGGTGTGTGGTGTGGCAAGAGTAACAACAAAGAAGAAAGGTATGACATGTTGGGATGATGAGGTTGAGAGAGCAGTGGAGGAAAGGAGGAAGAAGTGGCTAAAGCGGCTATAGGACAGAGGTTCAGTTGAAATAAGAACTGAATATATTTAGAGCAGGAAGCACATACAAAGACTAGTGAAGAGGAAAAAGGAGGTAAATGATGATCTAGGAAGAAAAATGAAAGCAAACTACAGTACTCTGAAAACAGAAGTTATTCTGGAATGAGGTGCGGAAATGTAGAAGTGAAAGCGGAAAGAATTGTGATGGTGTGAAGGATGTAGGTGGTATATTATTAACCCATGGGGATGAAGTAAGGACCAGATGGAAAGAATATTTTG
>JAGKTI010004833.1:19258-31507 GCA_018397915.1 Birgus latro | reverse complement strand
GCTTGAATGATGAGTGAATGAAAGCATGGCCCATTGTATTGGGCACATTTTTGGCTGTCTGGACATTGCTACTCCGCACCTAGCCCTAGGGTGGGAAAGGAGGTCCGGATGATGATTACAATGATGATATGATTATACTCAGTGTTAACAGGAACCCAAAGAGTAGCAGCACCACTGCCACTGCCACCACCATCACCCACCACCACCAGTGGCAGCAACAGCAGGAACAGCTGCAGTAACAATTCCAGCAGTAGCAGCAGCAGGAACACCAGTAACACAAATCCCATCAGTGGCAGCACCACAGGAACAGCTGCAGCACCAGTAGTGGGAATGGCACCATCTGCAGCATCGGTGGCTCCTTTAAAAAAAAAAAATGACATGTTTTAGAAGAAATTCTCAGGTTTGTTGATATATTACCCCTTTGTGTGTAGAGGAGTTCAATACAGACCTTAATTAAACTGTATAGTACTGTACTGGTGAAGATGGATGCCTTCTAGTGGTGGCACTGATACAACCAATGGGGAGAGGGGTGCTGCCTGACTGATTATATTAGCATTCCTCAATCCCATCCTTATCCCCCAACAGGAGTATGATGGACTACAGAAGGGTACCTTTGGCCTGCAGTCCAGTGGGTTCATGTTCTGATGAGCCTAGGGTTGCAACTACAACTATTGATACACGAGACTAAGATAAACTGATCCATTTTACATCTGTCTGGCTCCATTTCCTGCTTATACAAATGGCCCTCCAGTACTTCCTTATTCCCAGAAACACACACACACACACACACACAAAGCAAATCTACACCAAAATGTGACCTTGATCCCTGGTTTATATAAACCTATATGCTGTGTAGAATAAAAAACAATGATACTATGAAGCAGCACCTTCATGAACTGGCAACAATATGTAAATGTCCCTCTACTTTCTATTTAAAAAAAAAAAGAGAGGATGGTGAACTGAAGGAGAATAGTAACATCAATACAAAACTTCTCTCAAATTCCTATTCCCCCCAAAAGAAGAATGTGGACTGCAGGAAAATGGCAGCATCAATTAAGAAATCTCTCTCAACTACCTATTCCAAAAGAGGATGGTGGATTGTACAGTCACCCCACAAAGTGATGGCAGAGTTTCAGATTGGTTCAGTCACTCTGCACTGCTATATGTTCAATGAAAACTTAGTGAAGATAAAAATTTTGTGATATATACTATATCACACTAACAATTATGTAAAATGAATAACATGAGGCAATGATATATCATAAGTTAACACTTAGATACTATTAGAAGGCGAACTGCACTCACCAGCCTCACACAGTGAACTCACTGGGCTCCGGCTGCACACCGCAGGACCTGTCCGGTGACGTCACCACTCATGACGTAACAAGTGTGCTCACACACACACACTACCAGCAATATGCACTAATACTTTCGACCTCTCTTCTTAATCTGACGAAAGATTCCAAGGACGAAGCTGAATGGTCTATTGGCATCCGATACACACTACAGTATGTATCCAATACACAGACTTTTGTTTATTTACTACCAAGACCCATTCTGTGGCCACATACAAATATGTGATGTCTCTTGAAGTACTATAACCCTTCTAGTCCCAGATGACTGCTGCACACTGCCACTTGGTTGAGGCACCTTTCTTGGTGAGACAATCAGCCAGTTGTTGTGATGTATCCACCCAAGATACTTTATCAATCTCCCCTCACTCCGACATGTCTTGTAATACAGCAATATCAATGCGCAATCTCCTGTCTCCTACAGGAGTAAAGGGCATCCATCAGACTCTTGTTGTTGACAAAACACTTTATTTTCATCTTTCCACATCCAGAGACCTCACGCAATACATTGGCAAGATGTACAGCAGTCTCAGCACATTCAAGCAGTGCCAATACTTCAGCAGATAAGGTAGATATGGCAACTCTCCTGATCTTTCTTGTCTGCCAGAATATGGGACATCATGCCTCACTAGCATCTCGTGGGAAGATCACAAAACCTCCCTGAGACCCATTGCCTACAAGGTTGGCAAATGAGGCATCCGAAAAGCACTCTACATAACAGTCGTCAAACGGCCCCATTCTTGGAATGTATAGCTTCATGTTGTCAGTCTTCACCCATGAGATCACTTTATTGAGTCTAAGCAAATCTCCTACGGTAGCTCGATTACTAATCACACTCAACTCACACACATCAAAGGCAATATCTGGCCGAGTGTGTGTGGCAATTCAACTGAGTTGTCCAATTAAAGCTCGGTACTCTGTTTTCTCAGACTCGGACAGCTCTCCTGATTTTACTGTTGCACAATGTCTACTCAGCTTGACTGGTTTCAAAGACGAAGCATACTGGAATTGGTAGAGCGTTATGCTGCCATTGATGTTGGATATGATATTGAGACCAACGTATTTAAAGGCTTTTGATTCCAAATTGCCGATGAGGAATATTTGACAAGCAGTTTATCACTTGCTGCTCGAACTCATGTGTACCAGCCCAAAGGAAGTCACTGACATATGTGCATATACAGTAATACCTTCGACTTTGCCACCACTGCTCCAAGAGAACAGCGCTGAGTCCAGTGATGACACTTTAGCTCCGAGACTCAACAACTGATCTTTTACGCGCAGATACCAATGCCTAGCAGCATTACAAAAGCCGTAAACAGTTTTCTTTAGTCTCCATAACTTACCATCTGGATATTCAGGCGAAGGACACTCTCTCAGTGTCGTTACCTTGCACGTAGGCAGCATTCACGTCCATAGTGTGGCAATCCCATTGGGTGGTGGAGGCCAAAGAAAGTGCCAAACGTACAGCCTCTTTTTTTGGGAGATCCACTATGTCTTCCTCAAATCGTCTGGCGACTAAGCGGGCTTTAACAATCGGATTCCATTTTTCATTTTTTCCGTCACAATCCATTGTACCGTTATGGCATCTTGCCCAGCATTATCTACTTCCTCATACACATCATTATTCTGCCAGTCTGTAATTTCACTTTTCTTGGTGTATAATACATCCTCAGAGTTGAAAAGAACAAGTATTTCTGCGTCATCGTCAACCACTTCCCATGTGCTAAAATTATTTTGCAAATCTATCCAATCAATGCTGCCATCAGAGACCCTCTTCAAATTGTAACAGTGTTTGTACTTTCCAGTGGCTTTACCTGCCTGACTCTCAATCCTTCCAGACACCAACTCTCCACTTTCTGAATGCATTCCCTTTATACGCTGACCAAGAGAAACTTTGGGAGGCTGATTAACCGGAACAGAAATTGTGGGAGGCTCATCAACCGGAACTGCACCATTTTCTGACTTGTCATCTGGTGGATAGTCATTCAGCACTTGCAAAGAATCATCATTAGGCTTCTCCTGGATTACACTGTTCTTCTCATCGCTGTTGACACCACCCTCAACTGCGGTATCTTGCTATGGCGCACGTGCTAGACAACATACGTGCACTCGCACGTAGACACCGCCGTGTCTCACCAGAATTTTTTCCCAGCTATCGTTTCGTTTTTGAAGGCTCCAACACGCTTGCATGCGTCGGCCTTGGTCACCTAATGGCGGCTCTCCACGCTGCTCGATCCCTGGCAGCCTCCCTGTTCAGTCCCTTAACCCTTAAGTCACACTTAATGACCTCGTCCCATGTCTTTCTCGGTCTACCCCTCCCTCAATATTAACACCTCTCACCCTCTGTACCCAATTATCATCCCCCATCCTCTCCACATGTCCAAACCACCTCAGCCTACATCTCCTCATCACAACACCAATACACTCCAGTCCCATCCTACCTCTCAACTCTTCCATCGTAAACCCAGCCCCCCCAGGCCTTGCACGCAGGGACGCACTGCACATCCACCTAATCATTGTCATTTCTGTACGTTTAAACCTGCGAATATCCTCTTCCTTTACTGCCCAAGTCTCACTACCAAACAGCATCACACTCCTAACACATGCTGCATACAAAGACCCCTTAGCACATAAGGAGAGTCCTCTCAATGTCAGGAGAGGCAACAGCTCCCTGAACTTCTTCTAACCACTTCTCACCCTAGCAACCGAGCTAACACCAGCCCCACCTCCGGCACATAACATGTCTCCCAAATAACGAAACTCCTCCACACACTCAAGAGACTCACCTGCAAGTTCAACCCTATTGCCTATTACAATTCTGAGACCGTGCCACTCATGACTGTCATTTCTTTTGTAGAAGACTTTCCATTTCGGATGTCATTTAAGTAACTCGAATGTATGTTGTGCCACAGAGCCCTAGCCAAACGTTCATCTGATTCAGTCTTTATAAACTCTTGTCTTGCTAAATGAAGAGCGATCAAAATGTCTCTCACAATTTTTGATGGTGATGTAGGTTCCAAGGCTGGAGGATCATTTGCATACACATTAGGCAGGCCAGGGTTTTGACCAAAAACAAGTTGGTTAGTAGGAAAACCTACATAGTTGGTAAGAGCATTTCTTGCCCATGCCAAGGCCACATCCAAGTCTCACTGGCTATCAGCCATTATCTTCCTAACGATGTCATCAATGACTGCATTTTGACGCTTACATACTCCGTTGCTCCATGGACTCTCTGCAGACGTCGTCATGATTTTGATATTGAAGGCCTCTCCCAATGCTCGCATTTCAGCATTGTTGAATTCACACAATGGCAATTTTGGAAGTCATCATAATGGCTACAAAAATGAAGCAGTTCATTAGGTGTGTAGGCTGGATTTCTCTCCATGAATCGGATATCTTTTGAATGATTCATCAGCATCTTTCCACGAACAGCCAGGAGCCATGGCTGATATTCCACCAAATATCATGGAAAATTTCGATAAAACAGCAGTGTGTTGCTGTGTTTACACTGTTAAGCCTCAAAACAATGGCAAGGACTGCGGTGATGCACTCTGGTGGTGAAGGAATGAAAACATTCGGGCGGGATGGTTGCGTGGTGAATTTGACATGCCAGTTAGGTCCTGGATTTTCCCCGGTTGATCAATTTTGGAATATTTAAATTGACCAGTTTAGCGCCAATTCTGGTTGACTGGCTCGCGGATAATTGAGGTTCTACTGTAGCTACTTTATTCCCAGTGATGCAAACTTATTTTCATTTGTAAGGAGGTATGGCAGATTTTACCCTTTTCTCTTACATTAGGCAACAAAGAGGATGAAAATAGTTTACGAGTATAAATCATTCCACTGCAAAAGCACATACTCACTACTCTATCTTTAAATCTGTAACATCTTTCATTTTAAGTAAACCGCTACATCTGGTTAACTGAAAATGCTGACTTCAAAGTTTTGAACTCAATGACTTTGTTTATGAACCTCTACATTTGATTACTCTTCCCAATCGTTTATGCACTGAGGATACTAGGCTATGACATAAATTGACATTCTCCAGGGGACTCCGATCCTCGGCCAATTTCTGTGGTTCTTTCTTTATATTTCATTCACTGGCATGTATTAATTCTTCCAGAGATTTTTCTTAATGGAAAACTGGCCAAATGCAGTGTAATATCTCGGTGTCTTTGAGTAAAAGTTGTCACCTTTCGTGCTTGTTGATCGAACTATTTAAAATAGTCCTACTAACTTACACCATTTTTCCGCTTTCTGTTGTCGACCATGGAGAAAACAGAAACAGAAATAAATTAATTTAGATTATTCCCAAGTACTGTATGCCAAATTATATTATAAATAATAAAGGCAGATTCTATTTCTTTATTGAATCTCTCTTCTTTTCAACTTTATGCTACTAAAAATTATTGCGTGTTACCATTCTTGATATGAACTCCGCAAATAATTCCTGACAGTCCCTGAGCAATAGTTCTGAAATTTCAATTAGTTCTGTTTAGGATATCCTATTACCGTAACACACGCACTGCTTCCTATAATTTTGAAACTGGTGTTTTGACATTTGCTTATTGTTTTCTGTGACAATTTTACATAATAGGTTTCACCTTGTAAATATATAAGCAGGAGAAAGTGCATCATTGTTGACCGATAACTACTGGATACTCTGCTGTCACCTCATAGGGCGACTGTACGACTGTACAAGGGCAACATCAGCACACAGTCCACTAAATTCACATCCAAATGGGCCTGGAGCCATAACAAGAAAAAAAACAATTATATTCATACTTACTAGTCTTGTTACATGGGATGGAAGGTGGGGCTGGAGTGAGGAGTGGTTGGAAGAAGTTCAGGGAGCTGTTGCCTCTCCTAACACTGAGAGGGCTCTCCCTCTGTGCAAAGGGATCATTGTATGCTGGATGTACTAGGAGTGTAATGCTGTGTGAGAGTGAGACCTGAGCAGTAACGGAAGATTTTTTTTTCTTTCTTTTTTTTAATGCAAGGAAGAAGAAACCAAAGGCCAAAGCCCACAAACCATTCCAAGAAAAAAAAAGAAAACAAAAACAATACTAGAGAGAGCCAAATTCAACATCTGCTCATCTTGAGATGCCTGGACACACTTCGTTTGAAAGACTGGAGATCACAGGAAGTAGGAAATACAGACAAAGGGAGACAGTTCCAGAGTTGACCTGTTGCATAAATGAAGGACTGGGAATAACAGCTAACTCTTGCATTAGAGAGCTGGACAGAAAATGGATGACAGTTTGTTGCTAGATGGGTGCTATGTGCCCATTGTAGAGGTGGAGGGATGCAAGCTGAAAGTTCAGAGGAGCAATGACCATTGAAGGAGCAACAGAAAAGAGATAAAAATGCAACAGTGCAGCGAAGAGATAGAGGTTGAAGGGAGCCAGTAAGAGTAGGAGAGTTAATGAGATGAAAAACCTTTGATGCCACCCTATTGAGAAGAGCTGTATGTGGGGAGCCTCCCCACACATGAAAGTTGTACTCTACACAAAGACGAAAAAAACCCGTGTAGAAAGTCAACAGCTGTGCAGGGGTAAAGAAAGTATGGAGTCGGCTTAGCACACCTAATCTCTTAGAAGCAAATTAACAGGATCAAACGTAAAGAAATGACAATGGTTAGGTGGATGTACAGTGTGTCCTTAAATATGAGGCCCGGAGGGGCTGGGTTTACAATGGAAGAGTTGGGAGCAAGGATGGGACTGAAGTGTATTGGTGGTGTGACAGGGAGGCACAGACTGAGATGGTCTGGGCATGTGAAGAAGATGGAAGATGGCAATTGCATGCAGAAAGTGAGATGGGTGTGAAGGTTGGGAGTAGGGTTGTGAGAGGCAGACCAAAAAGGACCTGGGACAAGATCATAGAGTGTGACCTCAGAGATAAGGGACTGAATAGGGAGGCTGCCAAAGATCCAACTGCATGGAGAGCTGCCACTAGGTGACCAAGGTTGGTGTATGCAAGCACGCTGGACCCTTTATAAACAAAACAAAACTAGATGGTGGATGCAGCTGGCAGTCCTTGATATCTTGTGTCTAGATGATTCATATGTCTGACTACCTGGTGGACAGCTTCCATTTCAAGGCTGACAGTCAATTTAACACCTGAAAAGAAAAAACAATATTATACCATTACACCATTTCAGTCCAGTGCTGTGAGGGATGGCTTCACATGGTGGCACATGAATACTGTATCTGGGTGGCTCTGCTGGCATTACATTGACATCCCATAACTTCATGCCTTATCACCACAAAAGAAGATGATAGGCTGCTGAAGGGCCATTTTCTGCCTGCAGTCCACTGGGTTCACATCCACATAAGCCTGGGGACACAACTGTTGTGGTAAATATTTATGAAGAGTTTGATAATTTTTCCTCACAGCCACCATTTTCTTGTAGCAAGGTAGATGTGTTTAGGTGAATTGCCTGCCCCTGCATTTTGGCACTTATTGTGTGAGCTGATGTGACTGTAGAGTTCATAGTGCCACTGTACCCTTCCACTAGGGAGCACAATGTTTGAAATCCTGTTCTTGTATCATTACCATTTATGACTCTGGTTGTAACTAGTATTAATGATTAACTGTGTATGTATAGTTATGTTTTGTGAGAGGTGATTTATGACTTAGAACCTCTTAATTATTTACTATTAAAGTGAGGTAATGAAATTTGGAGACAGGGGGTCCCTTGGCATCAGCCCCACCTCTCCAGTTTGAGTTATAATTTTATGGAGTGCAGACTTGCTGGCTCTGGCTCAAAGATTCATTTTTTCTCACTTGTGAGCTAAGCCAATTGATTTGTCACTACACACAGGGGTTTAGTATGTACTGGAGATGACGTTCATAGAGGAATCAAGGCTGTGAATGAAGTATATGGTTAATTATAATGTTTACAGAACTGATGGGCAAGGATTATGTAACTTTTCACTGCAGGTTCTCACATTCTGTTGGAAGCCTTATGTAATTCATGATTCTTTTCGTCCTATACTTATCATAAAAAGTCAAGTATAAACTGGTACCCAGAGGAATATCCATTTTGTGTGTTTACCAGGAGACTGTGCCTTATGTACAGTACAATATATTAAGTGGTAATTATTTTGTTAGCGCTTCTGCATACGGTACTTATTTAAGGGTCCCCTACATGGTCAGTCATAACCGTGCAAACATGGTGATTGTGCAGGCATTACCAATTAATATGGGTGTGATCTGACGGTTTGTGCAAATGACTGAAGAGAATCCAACATGGTCTGATATTTTTTCATAAACCCTGATGCCTGTACAATCCTGATGCTTGGTAAAAGGGAATGACTGTGCAATATGGTTTAGTACAAGGGTCTTGTGTGTGAATTTTGAGCTTTTCTTATGCAAGTCCTTCATCCATTACCTTATTCTGCCACTGAGCTACTGAAAAGAAGCTGGAAGTTATTACTGTTCCTGAAACTTACGGTGGATGACCTAAAACATGGAGCTAGTCATGAAGAAGTACTGTGTAGTGGATGCCACACACACCATTTTTTTTT
Organism: Birgus latro; assembly: GCA_018397915.1. Classification (NCBI taxonomy): domain Eukaryota; kingdom Metazoa; phylum Arthropoda; class Malacostraca; order Decapoda; family Coenobitidae; genus Birgus; species Birgus latro. Next base: position 22,626 of record JAGKTI010004833.1, on the reverse strand, counting down.
TTTTCTCCCCACTCACAACCCAACCTTCAACATCACACCTCTCACCCTCCACACCCAGTTGCCATCCTCCATCCTCATTAAATGCCTAAACTATATCAATCAAAAACTGTCTGCAGGCACCCCTTGTTTTTCTCAGTTTGACTTTGCCAGTTCTGGTCATTCACATACTCAGCACAAAATAATGTAGTGTACACTAGTATACAGTGTATTATTTTTAAAAATGTAGTTAATTCAACTATGTACAAAATATACATATAAATAAATAGGTTCTAATATGTCTGGAGATGGTTTTAGGCACTACACAGGATTTATAGGCAATCACAAAGTCAAATCATGGCTCTGGGATTTTTCAGTTTTTTGAATTAATATTTTATTCATGGGTGTGCCTATTGATACAAGCAAAGTACAAGGGATCACTGTACTCAGGTGAATACAGTTTACAGGCAGATCCTGTTATATGGGCAGCCACTACACAAGAAACCTATGATGTGAGAATGGCCAATTTAGACTCAAATTTGGTGATGCCAGCACAAAAATCTGCTGTTGCTCCGGGGGTCAGTTATTCTAACCCTATTTTCCCCATAAGTTATGTTCTCCGATTTGCAAGTCTTTGCTATCCTATTTTTCACTCAGTTGTGAGTTTTCGCTATCCATAAGCACATCCCACTCGTATAACAGAACCTACCTGTAATCATCAGAGTAGAGCACGACAAAAATTAAAAACAAAGGTCAACAAGATTATGTTCAAGGAAAACTGATAAAATAACAGTTGATCATACTGTACATCAACACAGGGACTGAATTATCAAAATCGACCACTGTATATCAACAAATAGGACTTGGTAAAGGACTATCGTGACTGTATGCGTAAAAATGGTAATTGTACCGTTATGTCACACAAAGGGTGCTAAAATGTCTGGATCATTTAAAGTACAGGCAAACCCCAATTTATGATACACCTACATACAATACCCCAGAATAGTGATGGGGGTAGAAATACCACCCTACCCCACCTATCGTAGGCCAACCCCCGGTTTTACGATTTTTTTTTTTTTTTTACCATTTTGATATTTAAGACTTAAACTTTGTGTTTATGTTGATTTATAAAGTGTTTTTAGACTTAGATTAATGTGTTTTAGTCATGGGTAGAGTGAACACTGTCATTTGGGGTGCAGATTCTTGCCCACCCGACAAGGTACAAAGCAGTGTGAAGACCTAGGTGAATCAACAAAGAATATTGTGTGTTTGACCACTGAACATCTAAAATATCAAGGAATACATAATAATAATTTTAAATATTAATAATTATGAAAGTATTAAAGAGTAAATATTTCAGGAACTGATGAAAACTGTGACCGATAAATCATGTTTACATTCAGGCTGTTCAAGAGAAAACACTTTGAAAATACACAGGAGTTTCTAAATAAATGTTGGAAAATATGAAAGAAGAAACTAATGGAGCTCAGCAATCAGAACAGTAACTAAAATGAAATAAGGAAAGGCCGTTGAAAAAGCTATCCCGATTGCATCATCGATCGCATTCCCCATCAAAACATCAGCGATTCTCAGTCACAACATTTTGCACCTTGGACGATTCTGTCATTCATACATTATTATTATGCATAACAGGTGTTTATTTAATTGTCCCGGGACTGTCTGATGGTGGGATTGTATACAACGCTGCTGCTTCTTCTCTACCGAGTTTGAATACGAGTTTTCAGATCGCATTCTCCAGTGACCTAGACTGGGTACAAGCGAGATGGGCTCTGATTTTAGGCTTAGGTTAGCTACTTTTACAGCTGTTACGCCATTTAGAGTGGCTTGTTTTATTTTGTTTTATTTTATTTTTTTTAGTCATTTGGGTGGGTTTAGGACTTGGATGGGAGGAAACCCAAGGCTCAAAAATGCATCCCTATATTTTACATGTTAAATCTACCCCAAGATAAGATACTTCACCTAGCAATGAGTTTGTACTTATCCAATTGCATTGTTAAACCTAGATTTGTCTGTACACCTCTTCCTCACTATTCAATTGGGATACGTTCCATGAAAAGTGGTTGAATAACGAAGTGGTCGAATAATGAACCTATTTTTCCCATAAGATGATTAAGAAATAGGGAGAGTTTGATTCCTGACCACCTTCATAAAAAATATTCAATAGAGATGGAAAAAATACCGGTAAATATGAATGAAAGTGACACAGGGATTTGAGCTGTTTTCTTATACGCCTACGTTCTCAAGGAAAATTATTTCAGTACTGCATACATCTCAGATGACTGACATTTGATTTTCAATCAAAAAAATATTGGAGAACAAACAAAATATACCACCTTAGTGACATTTCAGAAAGCCACCTGAATGCTCTCGATAGTGTGTCTATTGCTGATCCTGCCAACTGGACATGATGTCACCACGCCAAACAAACTCAGATGTATACAATTTAAAACCATAAATTGCAGCGGATGCCTAACTGGGGAGCTTCACCCCCAGGATCCCCCAGTTATAAGCTACCTAACCTGGTGCAAACTAAGATGTGCATTACATAGAACTGGTGACAAAACAGTATCATGTATTCAGAGCGTTCGTTAATCATTGGCTGCAATTGTCACCCGCCCATGCAATGGCGAAACACTCACTCTGGTTGGTCAGCACATGACTGTGCTTGACAGAGGTAATTAGTAGGGGTCCAGGGTGGAGCCATGGTGGTGATATAGTATTCCATGAGGCCAATAGAAATGCTGACAGATGAAGAGGCAACCGATCAGCAGGGCAGAGTGCAGAAGAGAGGCAGCTCAGCCGGTCTGTCTGGCAGCGAACGGTGTCGAAATGGCGGGGATTAAAGGGTATAGATTTATAGATGTCAAAACAACAAATTGTCGAGTAACAAACTTGGCATACATGGAAATAATCGCATAACAGTCAATCGTACAAGCAAGGGTGACATCAAACTTAAAGTGCTATACTGTACAGTACAAGTACTGTGGGGGCATGGCGGCTCAGTGGTAGAGCGCCTGACTCGAGACCGAAGTCATGAGTTCGCATCATGCCCAGGTAAGCTGCCTTGCCGGGAGATATAGCACTCTCCTGTCACCTAGCTGGTTGTAGCATGCCGTGGTTCAACGGATTAGAGTGCTCTGACACAAGGGTTGGAGATTCAAGTCCACCCAAGGGTCACTGGTAGACATCAGCAAGGGCATCCAGTCATAAAGTGCTACACACTCCAAAACCAAAGTCTACCCTGGGGCAACACCTTAGACCTCATAAAAAAATAAAAAAAAAGGGGGGACACTGTGTAAAAAGGATAAAAGAAGAAAAAAATTGTGTTCAGCTTGGTTGTGGCTGCATATTCTCACAGGGCATGCAAGGGT
>JAGKTI010004832.1:34765-48188 GCA_018397915.1 Birgus latro | reverse complement strand
CTCCGGCGCATGGATGTTGCTCAGAGGTTTACCTGCCGCTCCTCAACTCTCTACTTCCAAGACGTGTACGGTATGAAAACCTCTGCGACAAAATGGCGGGAAAAGCATCCTGAAGCCACGGGTTACTTACTACATGTAGCCCCAACTCCAAACCCATCCGCTGAAGTCCTCTCCGTTTTAATAGACTCCGGAGCGATGGATTTTTACATATCCTCCAAAGGGCTCCGGAAACTAGGCCGAGAGAAGTTGCCAAGGAATGTGAGTATCGTAACGGAGGGGACGAAGATCTCCTACGATAACATCTGTATGACCGGCACGGACGACCTCGATATGGTGCTGGGAAGGAAGGTGCTGGAGCGGTACAATTGCCTTCTGGAGTACCGTCAGGAGCGACTTTACTTTGAGGTTGATGGTCGCGTCCTGGTGGCCAAAGTGAAGGTCATGGCCGTGTGAGAAAATCCTGCGTACAAAACCCTTTTAAAGATATGAGTAAATCTGAACTTAGTCTTGCTTTGTTTTTGTTACTCCAATATTGCTTTATTCTTTCTACTGCAATACTTCTTTCTTTCTACCAGAACACTACTACATACTCCCTACCACAGTGCTGCTTTATTCTTTCTACCACAAAAGACTTCATTCTTTCTACCACGAAAACACTTCATTCTTTCTGTCACAGAACTATTCTTCCTACCACAAACTTCCATTCTTTCTTCCATAATGCTACTTCATTCTTTCCACCACAAAAGTGCTTCATTTTTTAAATCAAAATAAAACTTCATTCGTTCCACCACAAAGCTACTATAATATCTTCCCACAAAACTCTTCTTGTTACCACCAAACCTATAAATTCCTTCTGCCACAAAAATAATGTACTGTTACCAATGTCACACGATCCAGATAAGGGTGCCATTTCACAGCATAAACAAAGAAATATTGTTGCTCCGCCGGACGATATTATTCATCTTAAAAGCAACCTTTCATTGTCCAAAGATAAATATCAGGAGCTGTCTTATTTTGATATTTTTCTCCATCGATTTTTATCTATATTTTCTGCATTTTGCTCCCAAGAATATTGTTTATCTACCCATGTATCAGTCTATCTATCTTAACCATCGATCTGTTAATCTTTCCATATACTGTATAACTATGTATCTATCTTTATTCATTAATTAATTGATTACTTAATTAATTAATTAATTCAGAGAGAGAGAGAGAGAGAGAGGCAGACAGACAGACAGACTGGATTTACGTGGCTGTTTATCGTGTTATTATTCATTTTTTCAAACTTTTACTTGGGTATTTATGTATGTTTTTTCATTAACCTTAGATACAATTTTTCTCATTATTACTCGTAATAGCCCCATAATTCCACCTTTTATATACACTATATCGCCTCTTTTGCTTTTTTCCCATTACGTGCATAGTATATTACATAAAAATTACCTATTAACTCCTTCATCCTGATAACATAAAGTATTTTTCAGTTCACATGATTATATTCATATTAGGTAAGACTTTCCGAACTGGAGAGGTTAGATGTAGCCTTCATTAACCACGTCACTGCTGGAGAGGTTAGATGCAGCCTTCATTAACCACGTCACTGCTGGAGAGGTTAGACGCAGCCTTCATTAACCACGTCACTGCTAGAGAGGTTAGACGCAGCCTTCATTAACCACGTCCCTACTCAAGAACGTTCGTCAGCTGAATGAAAGTTTTCTCTTGGTAGTAGAAGGTAATAGGAAAGAACTCCTCATATTTGAAGGACTTAAACTCCATTGGTATCGGTATCTATATATCTTTGTCTGTCTGTTTTTAAGTTGTCAGTACAATTAAAAATGAAAATAAACGACGAAATAAGTAAGTAAATAAATAAGCAAAAATATAAATGCATGGCTATACAGTATAAACAGATAGATAGATAGATAGACAGATAGGCAAACTGGGCGATGACTAGATGCATGTATTCTTATTCAACAGAAAACTCTTCCCTTAAAGCACCGCCTTTGGGGATTCAGTTAATTTCCGGTGAATGTATAGTCCGTCTCTCTCTCTCTCTCTCTCTCTCTCTCTCTCTCTCTCTCTCTCTCTCTTGCAACTTTCATGTTTTACAGAAGTTTTGAAGACCCCTAAATGTCATTAAGGCAATCACGTTTATGAACAAAAATTAAGCACTATATCCTGATGCTGTTTCTCTCACGTGACTCAGCCTATCTCCTTGTAGCTGATCATTAACTTGCTATGCTTTTTACACTCTAACTTGGCCTAAAACTGCTATATCTCTGTTTTGAATAATGAGTTATAGAATCAGAATAGCACAGGAATAAGATGCTAGTCACGAAGAAGTGCTGTGAAAGGGATATAGAGCCGTAGCATTATATTATACCAGTGAAGTATTACAAATATTTCTATGCTGTTTTGTTGCTATCTTTAAGTCACTGTTTCAGACTCGCTTGATGAATTTTGGTACACACAAAATAGCCACCAGAAACGTTGATGGATAAAGCATTACCACGACTACTGCTAAAATATTACTATTTCTATACACTATTACCATTACTGCTACTGTTACTACTATTGCTACTACTACAAGCACTACTACTACTGCTATTACCACTACTACTACTACTACTACTACTACCACTACTACTACTGCTACTACTGCTACACTACTATTACTACTACCACCACTATTGCAGTAATGCACAAAACGCTCGTATTCCCGACATAGTCTGAATTCCTCGCGTGTGGCGCAAATAACTCTTGTAGGACGTAAATGAGTCTCTAATGGGACATTCCGGCGTGTGTGTGTGTGTGTGTGTGTGTGTGTGTGTGAGTCAGAGAGAGAGAGAGAGAGAGAGAGAGAGAGAGAGAGAGAGAGAGTGAATGAGTGTGTAACCAATCTGTTAATATTAAATCACAATAACCACCATATTAACAGCACCATACGAAAATCACCTGTGCAAGTCTGCGAATGCAATTCTTTATATTATAGCTAACCCCAAACTTATGTAGGAACCATATGACATTTTCTCGTTTTTCTTTTCGTTCACTTTTTTTTCCCTTTTTTTACATTTCATGCTTTGCTACTTCCAGAAAAAAATATTCGTAGGAAATGAGCTACCTGAATTTGACTAGATTATTGATGGCTAATAATGGGTGTCCATCGAGTGTTTAACTTCACGGGGGAATTCAAGGGCCATTTTAGAGTGAAAGTACTATATCAACTTGGGTCGAATTCTCAACCCCTACGGTGTTGCGATTATTGAAGCTGTTATGGGTGAAAATAGCCTCCCATATTTAGCCTATATTTCATCGGAAAGTGTAGCTCCGTAACAGTTTAGAATTAATCCACGCTGATTTAGGGTTTCTTACTCAAAATTAATCCAGCAATAATCTCCGGAAATTTCTAATAAATCTCGCGGAACACCCTGGATAACCCGTGCATTTGTAAAATCGTCTCCTAAACCTAACAATATCTAACCTAATGTACATAACTAATCAGATATCAATAACTTTACTTAGAAACACACACACACACACACACACACACACACGAAGAAAAAAACAAAAACACCCCAAAATTTTATATTTACAGATATTAAGGCCAAGCAAACAGTAAAAAAATTTGTTGGATTCTCTATATACCTTCAGTTCAGTGTCGTATTATTCATCCTATTCTTGCTACTCCAGATTTTTCTCTCCAACTTAGGGGAGACATTGAATGGTTAGATACAGACTTGATTTGTTTGTGTTTTTACCTCATTTAGTCTTCCCTCAACCCCTTCTACCTGGTGTTGTATTTGTATTCCACTCTTTCTCCCTCCTGACAGTTTTATCGAGACTGGGAAAGCCCTCTAATGGACAAGTTAATGGAGAGTATATCTAACTTCTCCAGTTGGAAAAGTCTCTCCTATGATGTATAATAATGCCCGGAGATAGAAGGAATAGAATAATAAATAAGACGTCGGATTTAATGGGTCAAGCTGATTATATTTGTCTGGGGAAATGGAAACTGAAATAAAAAAAATGGGATTGTAGGAAATTTTTAATCAATTTTGAAGAATACATTGTCCAAGTTATGATGACGTTTTGGTATTCTATTCTTTCTCCACCAGACGATTTATTGGGATTAGGAGAGGCCTCCATCCTAGTTCAAGGCTGCTAGATCCAGTTTTAATCTCAACCTTATTATAACTTTATTATATATCCAATGCCGCCAGATGGTTTTATTCAGCTGAGGATAGACTTGGACTGGATACTTAAAGATATGGATGATGTTTGTTAATACACACACACACACACAAACACACACACACCAACAAATACTAAACATATTGTACTCCAACATTATCACCTTAAAAAAACAAAAGAATCTGCACCATACAATGTATTACTGAACGCCCTAATGGTTGGCTGGCAGTTTCCCATTATTTACCATTGTTTGAAAGCCACACAGTTTCTGATATTTATTTGCGTTTTTGGCTGTTCTGTTTCCCAACAAACTGGCATGCAAGCAAAAGGCACATGTATCTTTCAAAACAGCTTTGTATTTTTAAAGCCTTTGGATGTTAATAAGGTATGTTTTGTTTATACCTTTGAAACTGATTATGGGATGCGGGTGGTGCACTGTCTGGGTGCTCCTTTTTTATTCGAATAAAAACAAACTTGGAATACGCTGTGAAAATTTTTTGGTCTTTGAGAGCAAATACAGTGATAAAGGAGAAAATTTAGGTACTGTATATTAGCTGATAAAAAAAAGGAAGAGGCGTTAGGGAGACTTCTATGTCCACGCGAATATTGCCGATATAGTAGTAATAGTAGTAGTAATAACAGTAGTAGTCGTGGTAGTAGTAGTAGTAGTAGTCGTAGTAATAGTAGTAGTAGTAGTGGTAGTAGTGGTGGTGGTAGTAGTAGTAATAGTAGCAGTAGTAACAGTAGTTGTTGTTGGTGATGGTAGTGGTGGTGGTGGTGGTGATAGTGTTATTGTTGTTGTTTCTGTTCTTGCTGTTATTGTTGTACCCCCAGGCTCATCTGTATGTCACCCTTCTCCCGCAATACACCATCCTCCATTTGGGGAATAGGGAGGGAACTGAGGGACGCTTATATAACGAGGCAGTGGATCCACCTCATCATATCAATGCCACCACGCGAAGATGTCCCTCTCCAAAACCATAGCCGACATAAGAAAGCATTAACGTAGCATAATACAAAACAAACTGATAAGGATTAAGTATTATTCTGCCATCTGTATCCTCAAGAGTACTGTCTATAGTTTAATATTTTCCTTAGTGCTTATTCTTACGAAGTTTGGAGGTTCTCTGTAGCTGTTTATTTTCTTTTTATGCGTCCGTGTTAAGATATTTTGTATGATTTGGGGGATGCTATATCGATACGAAAATTGTCCTACACAAGAATATTGTGGTTTAATATGGTACGCTATTATTTTCTTGATTGGTGTTATTGCAATCCCTGTCTTTGTTAAGAGAGTTATACAGATAACATACTAGATACTAAAAATATTATACAAATTAAATAGCTAAAGGAGAGGTGTTAAGAAACCTCAAAATCCGGCGAATTCCCAAACCTAATACTCACCTGTTGACATATAGACATTACCACCAGGCTGTAGTGTGAGAATGCCGTGAAGTAATTTAGATCGCAGTAATAAGCGGCCAAAAGAGACACAATCCTCATATTCCCTGGGTGCGGTAAGAGGCGATTTACCTTCACAGTGCGGAGATGTTTTATATTTAGATCAGTAAAATCTTCTCAATCAGCCCGAAATAATAGAAACTGAAATAGTGAGGGGGTTTATATGAGATTATTGCAATTCCTTTCTCCAGATACTGCAAGACGTTTTCGGCTGGCTAAAGATGAATATCCTGACGAGAAAGAGAATTGGAAATAGACCCACCAACACAGAATATTATCTCAGCCAGCTGGTCCCTTCTTTATGACAACTCGAGGAGTTTGTGGGGCGTAAAGACTGATTGACTGATGATAACAGAATTGGAGGGTAAAAGGGCCAGATCTGTTTCTCGCCAGTCAATCGCCTTTTACGAGACGCGGCAACGAAATGGGTCGTAAAAGGAGAATAAAGAGACAAGAGCGGGTGCCGAAATTCTCTCGTCTTTCTATATCCTTCTTTGACTCTCCCTGGAGTGACTTTTACTTCCATGGTCGAGAGCCTTCTGAGTGTGCCTGGTGAATTATATACAGCCTTCTGAGTGTGCCTGGCGAATTACAGACAGCCTTCTCAGTATGCCTGCGAATTACAGACAGTCTTCTGAGAGTGCCTGACGAATTATAAACAGCCTTCCAAATGTGGCTGGCGAATCACAGCCAACCCTCTGAACGTTCCTTGTAAATTACGAACAGCTTTCCGAGTATGTCAGGTGAATTACAATATCCTTCGTAGTGTGTCAGGCGAATTGTGGACATTATTTCCTCGGGCATGGAAGCATACTGTATGTTCCGCTGTTTTACCCCCTAACTTATGCCAAAAAGTTAAACTTTAATACTGGCCACAACATGGACATAGATTTTAAAATGTACTGTATCTGCCGAAAATCGTCCTAAATCTGTCAGCCGACTTGCCGTGAACATTAACATTCCTTCTGAGCACAGTGAGCTCCACCACAAATTCCTGTTTTTCTTTCTGGTACCTTGCCAGAAACCTCGCACCAGCTACGCTTGTTTACTTCTTATTTTGTCCTCAGACAGTTCTGTTCAAAAGAAGAAAAAAAAGATAAAACACACACACACACACACACACACACACACACACACACACACACACACAGACACACGCTCGCGCACGCATTTATTCTTCTCAATGGTTTGTCCACTGAAAGCAGTGATAAGAACTGAGAATGTGAGTGTTGAAGTGAAAAAGTCGCTGCATGACAGGATTGTGAACCCGACTCTAACATACGGAAGTGAAGCTTGGACCCTGTTGGAAGGACACAAATCAACATGGTGAGCAGTAAAGATGAGCATGTGGAGTTACCTGGAGAGACAGACAGCCAAATAAGGAAGTACTGGAGTGATGTGGCATTGATTTGGATGCATTTGAATGTGTTTAGAGAAATACTTTGAGATGGTGTGGCCATGTGGAGAGGATGGAGATTTACAGTTTAACTAGGAAAATGTGAGTGAGGTGGAGGGGGAGGGGGGAGGGGAAGACTAAGAATGAGACGGAGGCATGGACTGGAGAGACATGAGAAAGGAGGGTGTGAGTTGGAAGGAGGGCGGCTAAATGGTGGAGAACAGGGCAACTTGGAGACGATTATTTGTGACCATCAAATTCGGGATCAAGTTCTCTGGCAAGAGACCGATAGAAAGACGGGTAGATTGATAGATAGATAAACAGATAAACAGATAGATAGACAGATAAGTAGATAGACAGACAGGTAGACAGACCGACCTTGGGGCACACCGTCAGGTTGAGAGGATTCATTTGCCACCTCAAGCGCCAAAGTCGGATCATAATTGGGGTCTGTAGAAAACCACTGGACGGACGGAAACTCTTATTCTTGCTCAGCCGTGCAAGGCCCTTGACACTGGCTTCAGTAAAACTTTGTCGATATCAAACATATAAACACAACTTCAGGAGAAAAAAAGGTGTGAGGTGGAAAGTAAGTCGTTAAGGAAGAGGCGCTACGATGTCTCCAGTGCCACTGAGAATACCGTCAACGATACAACAGACCATCTCGCATAACCCAGCTCCCACCTGCCCGCCCTCGCCCGCCTGTTAAATGTCTGGGAAGGCCTTGGGGTCGTATTCTCATCACCTCAGGAGGTTATTTGCACTACTTCTATAACGATAAATTTTCTTCCTTACATATTGATATCCTCTCATATTACTTACATCTTGATAATATAAACACAGATTTCATGACATGCTAATCTTGTTAACGTAACCAATCTGTTTATCTATCTGTATGCATCTGTATATGTGTATCTATCTATCTCTCTATTATCTGCCTGTCTGTCTCTTCTATCGGTGTATCTGTCGTCTTTCTATTTATCTTCCTATCAGTGTATCTATCGTCTATCTGTCTATCAACATTTCCTTCTCTCTTTTTGGGTACTCGCATAAATATGTAAGGGGAATGTGTTACGGTGCCTAACTTATCGAAGAGAATACAGCCCGTACTGAGAGAGACCCTTCCAAACTTAACCACTTCAGTTCGATGATGTGACCAAAATCTTATTGTTCCTATCTCAGCTCACTTCTACTGAACTTTAGGGGAACTTTTCAAGCTAGATAAGATTTCCTTGTCACTATAAGAAGCTTCCCATCTCAGTAAAATCACCAGGAAGCAGCAAGTATATTTCAATAAAGCACGCCACCTGACGGAAAGACTTAAAATCGTCTTGTAGTAGTGATAATTAAGAGAGAAAATAAGACGGTGAAGGCACAGGCAAGCTCCATTGTATCCCAGGGTAAGTGCATGAGGGAGGGTGGCGTGGATGAGGCAAGAGGAGGGAGGGGGAAGGGTGGCAGAAGAGGTAAGAAGAGCCAGGAGGGTGTGTGGGCGATCCCGAGCCACTCTTAGCTGGGTTGATGGTCGGATGTAGTCAGATCGGAGGGTGGCTCAGACTAGTAACCAAGGAGACTCATTACACCTCATAGCTAATCTCATCGAATTCCATGCCACCACGACTTAGTATTCAGGTAGTGAGAGTAGGTCAGTTCCGTCAGATGTATCTTAGATCACCCTCCTTGCCTTGTATCTGTCCTGCCCTCATCCTATTTCTCCTAAGACGAGGAGGAACGAAGGATAGAGGGGTAGGGGATGGGATGGAGATAAGGCTGAGCTTCCCAGCGTGTCTAAAAATGATAGACAAAAGAAGAGGGGTGAATCGGAGGAGAGGGAAGGGGGGGAGAGGGTGTGGAAGAAGAGGAAAAGAGGGAGTGGAAGGGGTGAAGTGGATGAAAGATTGGTAATGGAGGGACTGCCTCGTAATGGAATGAGAGCATCGCAAAAGTGGGTCGTAATAAAGAATGTGGATCTTTATGGCGAGGTGGAATATGAGAGAGAAAGAGAAAGAGAGAGAGAGAGAGAGAGAGAGAGAGAGTCGGGGGGAGGGGTGGTGATTATAACAGCGGCGAGTGAAGGAGTGAAAGACTGCCAGGATTTGTTTCTTTTGATGCATTTCAGTACGAGGTTCTCTATTATACAGAATCACGCACACACACACACACACACACACACACACACACACTTCAGAATAATGTTACCCGACTTAGGTCACGTAACAAGATACTCCTGGTACTGAAGGAGCTAAAGTTTCATCCATTCACTTCTAGAATAAGACTTTTTTTTTTTTTAATGCTTTGGGTGACGGCGGGCGAATTCTTTCAGCCTTGGAGAGACTCCTGACAGTGATGTCGTGAACTCAGATGATTATTACCACGGTGCTAAAAAGATAAATATGAAGAGGCTGAGGGTATCCAGAAATCATCGTAATCACAGTATAAACACATTTGGATAAAACTGGCCCAAAATGGACCGATATTAGCCGATGCAAGGAACTAAGTGCTGTTGAGTCAAGTCCTTCATCCCGAGTACATTGTTTTTAAATTTCACTCTTGTTTAGCTGCAGGCGGCTTAATTCAGCTTAGAGGAGACACTGTGAACTGAGGAGACTCACGTAAGCATCATTTATATATCACTACTAGGACACTATACTTACCTGATTATATGTGTTCGGGGATAGCAAGAAAAGGCTAAGAAAAAAGGCCCAATGTTGTGAAAGGGCACAGAGAGCCGGTCGCTCCGTAATATTTTCCCCTCTCATATCTCCCTCTCCGATTCAATTATGACGTCTGTATAATTCGTTCTTGATGTCACTACACTATTGGACTCGGCTTAGGACAGACCCATGGACCGAGGGGTGTCACGAAGGCAGTATCTCTCCCATATAGTCTGAAAAGTCTATCCTGTGTGTCTGCCTATCCACCTATCTATCTATACCCAGGCCTTAATCCCAGATAAGTTTCCTCAGTCATGCCTCCCTCTCTCCAGTTTACATCTCCATCACTCACATCCCTTTCCATTCCATTCCTCCGTCCATCCAGTGTTGAATAATATCGTTAATAGATGACAGGAATATCATATAAAAATAGGTCCTAGATTTAAAGGGTTTTGTCATAATTTTAGCAGAATACTCAGTCCTTTTTTAAGAAAATTTCGTTCTGCTCTGGTAAGCCCGACTGAGCCTCTTAATATCCTCGCATCTCTCTCTCTCTCTCTCTCTCTCTCTCTCTCTCTCTCTCTCTCTCTTGGTGTTGGAGGAACTTTGGAATTTTATTTTGGCAGACGGTATGGGATTTCAGTCAGATGAGGGATGGTTCTCCTTGTGAACGGAGTTGAGAGCATAGTTTCTTTTCCTTTTTCTTTTCTTTTTTAATCTGTGCTTTTTAAAGATTTGGGCTCATAACTAAAATGAAGTCACTTATACTTCATGCCTGCTAACGATGGACAATTTCGGTAAGCTTAAATGAGACTCTTCGTGGAACAATAATTCACCTGTGTGCGAGACACCAGGTGCCTGCATACAAAGGGAGCTTATCTTGCAGTAGTAGTAGTAGCAGTACTGGTGGTGGTGGTGGTGGTGATGGTGGTAGTAACAGAAGTGGTAGCAGTAGTAGTAGTAGTAGTAGTTGTAGTAGTAGTAGTAGTAGTTGAAGCTGTTGTTGATGTTGTTGTTGTTGTTGTTGTTGTTGCTGAGCACTGCAATAAACCTGCACTGCACTCAAACCATTAATTCTCCATCACCTCATATTTGACCTTGACCCGTGCGTGACAATGACCCTCAGTTGATCTACACTAACATCCAATTACCTCTTCCCAGACTCACACCTGATGCACATGCTAATTTTGATATAAATAGGATTATTATTTCGTTGGATATTCTGATAAATTACTTAACTAATTACATACATACAGTCGATCAAAACGGTACTGGTGCAAACTTGACACGAAAAATCTGATACCAGGAACGATGGCTGTTGGAAAATATTAAATGAATTACAAGCTCAATGATAAACCTGCTTTGTTAAGGATGCTGTGTACCCCTTGCTTGTAACATTTCCTAGCAGGTGTTGTTATTATGCACATATTGTATCTTATTGGGGCTTTTCGGATATCATCGTACCCCAACTGTGTGATACTTTGATCGACGGTGCATAGCTACATAGACACAGATGTAGAAAATGGGTTCGACGACAATAGCCTTGTTTTCGTCGTCGCTAATTAATTGAATAAAGGACTCATCGCACTGAAAGGATAAAAGCAGATTGGATAGATGTCCTATACCCCTTAAACTTTACTTGGCCCAATTATTCCCAGCTTAATATCCTGCAGCTCAGTGTCAGAAATAAAAATGAAAGATAATGCTACGGCTCTACATTTTCCATAGCACTTTTTCGTAACTATCATGATATTCAGGTGTTAATCTCTCCTTACAACTCAACATTCAAATGAAGAGATGGCGATTTTAAGCCAAAGTAGAATAAAAGGAGTATAGTGATGCTCGGTACCAACCAGCCAGCCACACAAATCACAAGAGCTGGCAGTGTTTGTAGTGTTTTCGTGGGCGACACAAACACTGCAATAGCCAAAGTTGTCCCATCTTCTCTGTTTACTGTTGGGTCTCTGTTGCGATTCAGTGATGTGGCACAGAAGGATTTTTGGATCTCTTGCTGTAGGAGGATAAGTGGGGGGGAAAAAAAAAAAAAAAAGGAAAGGAGGTACCAAGAGAGAATGTGAAAAGAGATGAGATNATTTGGGCGCCAGTATACCACTTCATTTGGGCGCCAGTATACCACTTCATTTGGGCGCCAGTATACCACTTCATTTGGGCGCCAGTATACCACTTCATTTGGGCGCCAGTATACCACTTCATTTGGGCGCCAGTATACCACTTCATTTGGGCGCCAGTATACCACTTCATTTGGGCGCCAGTATACCACTTCATTTGGGCGCCAGTATACCACTTCATTTGGGCGCCAGTATACCACTTCATTTGGGCGCCAGTATACCACTTCATTTGGGCGCCAACATATCGTTACTAACCTAACCTAACCTAACCCGTCCTAAATTACTCATATGTTTGCAAACCATTATTCAAACCGGTTATAACCCCTGGTAGTTGATTATAGGTAAGGTTTTAAGATAATCTTATTAATTCGGAGCCCACTGCTCTATTTACCAGCCGTGATAGCGAAGCTGGTATTGTTTTCAGTTTGTCTGTCTGTGTGTGTGTCTGTGTCTGTTATCATGATAACTTCGCAACCGCTCAAGATATAATTACAAAATTTTACAGGTGTGTAGTAAGGGAAAAAATCGATCACGAGTTCGAAATAGGTAAAAGTAAGTCAAGGTCTGTGTGTATTACCACGATAGCGTCGTAACCGCTCAAGATATCTTGATAAAATTTTACAGGTGTGCAGTGGGGGTGAAAATCTCCTACGAGTTCGAAATTGGTGAATGTAGGTCAAGGTCAAGGTCATATTCCGAGCAGTGCTATAAATGTATCGGCTCGCGGCTGGTCTGAGTCACCCCTTGGGGCGAGGGGCTCTGGTTTACCTCAGCATCCAAATGAAATGTAATGTGCACCCAACAGAAATAGTTTTCGCTCAAATAAAATGTCAGTACGCCCTGAGGAAATGCACAGGAGGAGACAGACAGGAGACAAAGCAAGAAGAGACAGGAAAAGAGGGGGAAAGGGACGTTAAGAGATGACAAGAAGAGACAAAAGAGTAAGATGGAACACAGAAAAAGAGGAAGGAAAAATGCTGAAATGATAAGAAAACAGAAAAAAAAGAGAAGTGGAAAAGGAAATGGACATGGGGAAGAAAATGAAGACAATGTACCGAAGCGAAGAGAGAGAGAGAGAGAGAGAGAGAGAGAGAGAGAGAGAGAGAGAGAGAGAGAGAGAGAGATTTGAAAAAAATGTATAGGGTATACTTGAATATAAACGGAAGTAAAGAGGAGAGAGGAGAAAGAGGGAAGACAGTAGCACATTAAGAGAAACGAAGAGACTTAAAGAGACAAGGCAAGAGTGTCTGAAGAGAACAAAAGAGATAACGAGAGGCGACAAAAGGAAGAGAGTTGTGAAGGAGAGAGAAAGTGAGCCATAAAGAGGGAATGAGAGAGTCGATATGGAAAGAGAGGAATAGAATTAGACAGAGGACAAATAAAAGTGAAACTTAAGAGAGAAAGAGAGAGGGGTGTAAAAAGAGGCAGCGAGAGAGACGTGACGACAAAACAAGAGGACGAAAACAATGAAAAAATAAGTTCCCCCTCACAAGGCTTCTTTTCTTAGCTCAATAACAACCTTTGTCATCCCTCCTGATTATATTCTCTCTCTCTCTCTCTCTCTCTCTCTCTCTCTCTCTCTCTCTCTCTCT
>JAGKTI010004832.1:0-17363 GCA_018397915.1 Birgus latro | reverse complement strand
CTCTCTCTCTCTCTCTCTCTCTCTCTCTCTCTCTCTCTCTCACACACACACACACACACACACACACACACACACACACTTTGTCACACGAACTTCAGGTCGGTAAATCAAGGAGAATAATGTTAATCTCGTTATGAACACTGACGCAGCCATTGTAACTTTGTCCATCCCTCACCCCCTGTGTCGTGGTGCCTGATACGGCTTGATTATTGCACACACACATCACACAGCACCACATAACACCACATAGCACCACACCACACCACATAGCATCACGCCACATAGGTTACCCACAAACTACACACCGCATAGGCTACCCACTGATCACACCACTCCTCATAGCACCACACCACATATGGTCACACCACACAGGCCACCCACAAATCACACCACACCACACCACAGGCCCAGACAACACATCTCATATCCGCACACCACATCACATGTCCACATGCCACACCACTTATTCACACAGCACACTTCATACTCACACAGCACACTACATATTCCCACAATACACTGCATATCCACTCACAGCGCCACATATCCACACATCACCACATCACATTCTTACGTACAGCACACCATACATCAGCACATCACATCACATTCGCATTCATCACACCACACCACACCCACACACCACACCACACAACGCCATACCACTCATCATGTCACACACCCACATTCCGCATACCTACGTGCCACACCACATACCAGCACATCACATCATGCAGCACACCACACCCACGTACTATATACAACACGGACACCATCCCACATACCCACATACTACCCCACATACCCGCTCACTACAACACGACCCACACACACAACACCACAAGACACACATACACACCATACCACCGACTCACACCACATTACACTACATTCAAACACACCACATCACTCCTCACATCACATAGCCACGCACCACGCCACATACTCACACACCACACCGTAAGATCATACCAGGTCTAACACATGGTCATTTTCTCTTACCCTACGCCACACCCACCTTTGACATCATAGCGCCTGCCTCGCCCGTCACCCCCACACAACATACAAGTTCACCCACTGACACCACACCACACCGTACCACACCTTTCCGTGGGTTGGTGGGTAAAATGAGTAACTAGAGTAACACCTAGAGGAGGTAATTGTGGCAGCCTGGATGATGTAGTGGCCTTGTATTCCAGGACAGTGGGTGAAAAAAAAAACGCCACAGGATCAATGGCCTAAGTTACAGAGATGAGCATCGCTGCTAAACCCCTCATGGCGTCTAACCCCTCCCATCTCTATCTCTTTCTCTCTCAGTCCACACTTATCCCTCTGCGTTCTCCCGTTTCCTCCCTCACTTTCCTACTTCTCCCCTCCCCCCAGCTCCATCCTTCCTCCATCCCCACCTCCACACCTCCAGTCTCTTGTTTACACTGTTTCCTGACAACCACTGAACACCACACTCATACTGCCCCATATGTATTAGTGCCTCGCTCGTACCTACTTGTCCCTCTCTGATCGTCCTTCCCCTCCTGATACATCACTGCTGATTCGTCACTTAGTACTGATTTGCTCCCCTTGGTTTTTCTCTTGTTACTGATTCGCCTCTTGTTTGACAGTGTGTCTCATTTTACTGATTTATTCTCCTGCTGCTGATTTTTGCCCATCTAGCTAACAATCATGTAAGGGAAGGAGTGGATGCAAGAGTCAATATTCATCCCTTAACCTGGGGACGCCAGTGGTTCACAGTCGCAGGACTGGTGAAAACATTTGCTGTTTAGAGTTTCATTATTCTCTCACATATGTTTCTGCATCTGCAAAGAATATATTTTCCTGCGTGCAAATGCATGCAGTGGTGTGTAAGAAATTTTTGTAACAAATATATAATTTCAGATGGGATAAAAACAAACAAGAGAAGGCAGTTTTCAGAATATATACATCATCCTAAATGTATATGATGTGCTGTAAATATGTAGTTTGTCAGTGGTTGGTCCATATGTGATTCCCCGCTATTTTTTTTAACTGATTACCAGGTACTGTACTGAATCACCACTTAGACAATTCAGTTACCCCATTTACCTCTAGTCTGGGAATCAGAGAGTGACGAGTCGTCCAGAAATGTACGAACACTAAAATATAAGAAAATATATGTAATCCTTGTATTCAGAAAAGGTATTTAAAAATCCTGCTACCGACCTATGGATTACTGCAAGAGATTGTCCATGGGAATGATGCGGGCGGTGTGGGCGGCCTTGGTGGTGTGGGTGGTAGTGTGGGCGGAGGTGGGCGCCTGGAATATGTCGTGGATACAAATCATACGCATACTGCATAGAATCAACGTACCATATTTCCTGGAATCTGTCGTCCCTCGTACAAGTAAGTTTGTGGATGAAGGAAAATATGGCTTAGAATTAATAACTATCGACATCACAGAGAATATAGAAGCAAACTATTTTTGTTTTTCCGAAGCCCCAGTTTCTCCTCAGAATATTACCTGGAATATTCGATCTTATATCCAGGTCCACACTAGTACTGCCGGGTTAAGAATGACAAGGGGGAGCAAACTTTGTCCACAAGTCTTACCGGTCCAGGGCTTGAACCAGGAGGTTCTAGCGGCGAGGTGGGTGTGCTAAAGTTTGGGCAGGAACGGAAGACTGAATGAGGGAGAACGACATAGATTGGTCGAGAAAAGTTGTAAAGGAGTGGAAGACTCTATGAGGGAAGGGGGCTTGCAATGGTAGGAAGCGTCAATGAAGATGGTCTGTGATCAAAGAACATGAAGAAAGGCGGGTGGGATTGGTCTGAAGCTTAATGGAGATGGTGGGGTTTGGATACGAAGGAGTAACAACCTCCAGATGGAATGAGAGGAAGGGGTTAGCAGAGATTCTGGTGGAGAGATGAAGTTCACGATTTTTCAGTCCTACAAGTAAAGTTTAGAACAGACGCCGTGCAGGGAAGTGGCGTCCCCTTGTGATCGACAGTGCCTCGCCAGGGTTGGACCAAAGTTCTTTCCCACAGCGAGATGCAGGGAAATTGAAGGAGGTTTGACACCCTGGCGAACTGTGAAGCTGCTTAGTTCCACCCAGGATGAACAGCGCCGTCACGTGTAGCCTCGTCAGCGCCATACTTGGGTGTGATTTTGTGCATTGTAGTAACAAATAAGAAAGGAAAAACTACTTTAAACCTCTTCAAAATGCAAATACCTGTCTTCTGTTTTACGGGTTAGCTACAGCAAGTTTCCGGGAAGAGTCTCTATAACTCCGAGTGTGTAAGCTGCTCTAGTCGAGGTATGGTGTGGACGGTTTGTTTCGAAGCTTATTTCCAGTACCTCAGTGGCAGAAAATAAAAAAAAACTCTATGGCTCTTTCTCATTCCTATAGCACCGCCTCGTGTCTAGGACCGTATTCGAGTGATAATCTCTTCTTACAACTCACCATTAAACAGAGTGAAGTGGCAATTTAAGTTCAAGTCAGAGTAAGAAGAGCGTGATAATCTTGTTTCTGGAACTTGGACTGTGAGGGAAAAAATGTCCTAATCGGAAGACGGAAGAGGGAAATATCAGTTAAAATGAAGAAAAGCATTGGGGAGCCGAATGCTAATTGCCCGCCAGATTATGGGGTTGACCAAGTCCAATATTTTGGCCATATCTTGATACCCTGAAGGTTTCATGTTGATAGCTCAAGCCGTTAATGAGATACAATCGTGCTAAAGGCAGGCGATAAAAACTAGTTGACCTTTGGTAGCTATTTTGATGACCATGACACTGATCTCGAGTGGCCATATTCGAACTCGGCCAAGATTTTGGCCATACTGTATCTTGATACCCAGAAGGTTTCATGCTGATAGCTCAAGCCGTTCTTGAGATATAAGGGACAGCTACACACACACACACACACACACACACACACACACACACACACACACTCACACAGAGGCGGGCAAACACATTATCGCTCCGCTTTATAAAGGCGGGCTAAAAAAAAAAAAACTATGAACCCCTGAGCAACACAGTCTGTTCCCTACGGTCTAGAAGTCTTCCAACTCTCCACAGATGGCAACATTTATTTATCACCGATTAATTGCTTAATAACCCATCAGCCATGCTCTTCGAGAATGAAAGATTGACAAGAAAGTGTATGTGAGATGGAGGGGGGAGAGGGAGGGGGAGAGGGAGGGGGAGAGAGAGGGTGAGCTGGAGGGATGAGGTGTAGAAATGCTGTATATGAAAGAGGAGGATGTGAGTTAGAAGGACGGAAGCCTATGGCAGAAGGCAGGGTTACATGGAGGCTAACTGTTTGTGACCACCGCTTACAGGATTGAGACATTTAGCTATAAACAGATAGATAAGTTGATATTGTATAATTGAATACAGTCTACAGTAGGTCAGATTGGTGTCATGCACTTGCAGGTGTGTTTTTACGACGTCAGTGGGCCTTGTGGAGGGTCTTATAAGCCTGTTTTAATGAAAAATAAATCCCCCGCCAAAGCCAACTTGAGCCTGGGATCTGTGATAATAGAAGTGATGTATATAACCAACACTGCCAGCCCACACAGCGCACCCCCAGCATGTACACAAACAATGAACTCCACTCAGCCCCCACACTGAAACCTTCCACCTCTCCCACAGTAAGCATCTCTACCTCCTCACATTAAACCCCCAGACTTAACCCCCACAGTGAACCCTTCCACTTCCGCCACAGTAAGCCCTTTCATCTCCACATATTGAACCCCCAAACTTAACTCCCTCACAGTGAAAACTTATCGTATCAAAGTTAATCATCAAGGTGAACCCCCACACAGTAGAGCCCCACGGAAGACCTCCATAGTGAGCTCCGAGCACAGTAAATCCCTCCTCCTTAGCGAACAGCCCCTCCCACATTGAACCCCATCACAGTAAGCTTCAAAAGTGAAACCTCAGAGTAAACCCCAACAGTAATTCACCCTCAGCGAAAAAAAAAAAGCCACTCGATACTGAACCCAGGATAAACCTTTCTACGGTAAACTCCCATCACGGTAACTTCTCCACCACTTCACACTGAACCCAGAATGAACCACCACATCATACACCCAGAATGAAGCCTCCCACAGTAAACCCCCAACACAGAAAACACCTCCACCACTTGATATTGAACTCCAGAATGAGCTGACAGTCAACCCTCCCACCCCCCCAGTGATCCCTCCCACAATGAACCCAGAAAACCCCTCCACCACTCCATATTGAACCCCGGAACTAATCTCCCCCACACTAACCCACACCACAAAAATCCCCTCCACCACGTCCTCTTGAACCTCAGAATGATTCAACCCCACAATAAAAACCCCACAGTGAACCCTGAAAACTCTTGCTTTACTCCGTATTGAACTCCAGAATGATCTCCCCCACTGTAAATCCTCCCACGGTGAACCCCAAAACTCACTCCACCACTCCATATTGAACCCTAGAATCAGCCCCCTACAGCAAATCCCCAAAGTGAACCCTCCACAGTGGAACCGGAAAATCGCTCCACCACTCCATATTGAACCCCAATATAAACCCTCCCACAGAAAACCCATACCACAGAAAACCTTCTTCACTACTTCATACTGAACCCCACAGTAAACTCTCACAGTGAACCCTCTCACTGTGAACCCTCCCACAGTGAACCCCTCCCCTCCTTTCCCCCACACCCTGCGCCCTGAGCGGTATTACAGGGCTAATTAGGGATTGTGTGGCTTAAGCCCTTCATGCATACGGGAGCACAAGGCACAACAACAATATAATCACAAACAACACCTGGGCTTAATGGGGAAAACAATTAACCTTTTGAGAACGGTAAGCCACTCCTTAGGTAAACAGAATCGTACTAAGGTAATCAAAGTAATATATAAGTAAAAAAAAAAAAAGGCATGAAGTGAATAAGGCAAATTACATATATAATCGCAAAAAACACATAGACGTAATGGGAAAATTATTAACCCATTATCTTCTAGGGTTTCTTTGTGGGGGATCGTGCTGGAAAGGTACTAAGCGTACTGCCCTCCTCCTGCCGGCTTATAGTCTCGAAGCTCGTAGGTCCCTACCCTGGGGTTCCAGTCTTTATTAACTTTCTAAAATGCCCAATTCAGTGGGCTCAAATGGGTTAAGGTCGGACAGATGACGTAAACATGGATAGCCTAGCAACCTGTCTGATAATCACAAAAACAGGTAAAATTATTATTGAAAACCAATTAACCTTCTGAGTACACTTTTAAGTAACTGTCACCTGAACAGAATTATCAGAATATGGCAAGAACACTCGTACACTGAAGAGAAAAAATTAAGACTAACTTCTTTATTACCTCCACCAAGGAGGTTATGTTTTCACCCCTGTCCGTTTGTTTGTTTGCTTGCTTGTTGGTTTGTGAGCAAGATTACACAAAAACTACTGGACGGATTTCCACGAAATTTGGAAGAAGAAAGGGTCTTGGCCCAAAATAGACTCCTTTAAATTTTGGTGTGGATCCGGATAAAGGTGCAGATCCAGAAATTTTTTTTTCACTGTCTTTGTCTTTGCTAGATAGGGCGTTTTTCGACATTTTCGTAAATTTTTCAGTGAATATTGCATGGACCTTGATGAAAAACATCAGGCATATTTAGGATGTTGGTATCTACGAATGTGTACAGTTTGGCGCGGATCCATATAAAATTCCGGATCTAGCGGATTTAAATATGCTTTTATAGGAGGGTAGTCTTTTTCCATCTGCATGTTGGGCCTTGGCGGAGGTATGCTCTCTACTGAGTGCCATTCTAGTTTTCTTCTTAATTCTTGCACGCTCCTTACTGCTTTATTTTGCATTGGCAAGACCACTACTACTTAGGGAAGAAATTGAGAGTATAACTAACCTCTCCCTATCGAAGTCTCTCCAAATCTTAAAAAAAAAAAAAAAAAAAAAAAGAACGAGAAAAAAAAAACATGAAAAAAAAATCACACGTCCACATCATGCGTATAAGAATCCAATGGCCAAGGAAATAAAAAAGAGAGAAAAATTGGGGTTTAACAACAGGTAAAGGAAATGGATATTCAGAAATGTATATCCCCAACACTGTTCAATCTCTTAACCCTCTCATGGCTGGGATAACTCTCGTAACGCTCGTGCTCTATCCCAGTTGACGACAGACGAGTTTAACCAGCTGAAATTGAGGCGTGGCAGTTAGAGTGAATTATTACTGATCACAGAATCCTGAGAAAACATAGAAAACTGGGTTGTATAATTGGCATTGAAAAAAAGTATAAGGTTCAGGAAACGAGTGGTTATTAAAAAGATGAAACACTAATTTTAATATTAAAGGGGGATGAAGATAATAACACCAGTATTGACGCTATGAATGATGACGCTGGTAATACTGGTGAATGTGACGATACACCTTCGGACATCCCTCAGGACTCTTTGAACAATGATGGTGATGATGATGATGTGGAAGGTCGTGATGATAATAATGATGCTAATTTTGATGATGATGATGATGATGATAAACTACCACCTTTTGCAGGCTGGTGCAAGGCTCAGTGATTCATGATGTCTTCGTGTCAGTTCTTGTATCCCATCGCCTTTAACACCTACCTCACCCATCCCCTCCCTCTATCGCTGGTGGATGATGATGATGATGCTGTTGATGCTGATATACCCTCACATCTATCAGGCTGGTGTAAGGCCCGGTGTTTTGTGCTGCCGTCCTGTCAGTCCTGGTATGCCGTCACCTCCGACGCCCCCGACTCCGGCCAGAGCATCTCCTGTGGACTTGTGGCCAGCCTCCCCACCAGCAGGATTATTGTTATTATTATTATTATCATTATTATTAACGTTATTATTATTATTATTATCAGTAGTAGGAGTAATAATAGTAGCAGTAGAAGATGAAGAATAGGATTTCATTGTTGTTAATTCTTGCGATTTATTCTTGCACAATACCTCTTTAAAAACTGTCTTTTGTGTAGTAGCTGCAGTCCTAGGTTCGTCTGAAACGTAACCTTATGGGGCGATGGACGAAGATGCCCTAGGGAGGGAACTGAGAGACGTTAGTAGAACCAGACAGAAGAGCCGCTCAATTATATCACCTGTGCAGGTTCAATAGGTAGGAGAGAGAGAGAGAGAGAGAGAGAGAGAGAGAGAGAGAGAGAGAGAGAGAAAGAGTATGTGTTTGAAAGAATGAATACAAGCTCGCGTGCGCGCTGTGTGTGTGTGTGTGTGTGTGTGTGTGTACAAACATCTTGTAAAGCTCTCTGCATGTAAGCTCCTTTCGTTCCAGCCAACCTTTATGTATACACAGCACTTCTTTCTCTACACAAGCCCACCTCATCTCTCTCTCTCTCTCTTTCTCTCTCTCTCTCTCTCTCTCTCTCTCTCTCTCTCTCTCTCTCTCTCTCGCCGAATTCTGGTGTTCTGGTGTGCTTATTGAGTTACCTCTTCCTTCCAACTTACCTACTGAATAAAATCAATCAATCCATCAATCTTTTTAACATATTGAGAATTGACTGACCGACCAACCATCGTATCTACTTACATACTTACCTGTTTACTTACCGTATTTATCACATGACATACCCATCTACCTGCTTATCTACTAACTTATTTACTATTATACCAACTTACGTGCACTTGTATAATAACTTGCCTTCTAACGCCTTCCTACTAACCTTCTTATATACTTACCTACCTACTTACCTACTTTCTTATTTTCTTTTCTGTCCAATAACATACTTACCTGCCTACCTATCTGCTTACTTACCTACCTACCTATCTACCTACTTATCTACCTACCTGCCTACCTGCCTACCTGTTTGCCTACCTACCTACTTACCTACGTACCTACTTACCTACTACCGAACATGCAAAACGATATCTTTTAACCAACCTACCCACCAATTTTCTTATCTACTACCGATACCTACTTACCCTAATTGCCTACCTACTTACCTGTCAATTCATCTACAGTCCTTCTTACCTACTTACCTACCGATATACCTAATTCCTTCCTTCCTACTTACTGCTGGTCTGCTTAATAAACTACTTGTCAATCAACCCATTTAAACATTCCCTTTGTACAGATCTTACCAATCTACCTATTTACCTATCGATCGATCTAGTGTACTTACCTGCTGACGTACCTGCCTGCCTACTTGCCTACCTGTGAACCTACTAACTTACCTGTCTAGCCACTTACCTGCCTACCTGCTTACCTACCTATCAGCTTACCAACCTACCTATCTAACTACCTACCAACCCGCTTACCTACCTGTTTACCCTCCAGTCGACCTATCAGATTACCTCCTTACCTACCTGCCGACGTACCTACCTGTTTCCCTACCTGTCAACTTTCAACCTACCTACCTACCTACATTCCTACCTACCTGCTTAAGTATCTACCAACCTATTTACCTGCCTATGTACCTACTTGCCTACCTACCTACCATCCTACCTGTTTACCTACCAATGGACCTCCCTGCCTATCTCCTAACTTGTGACCTTCCCTCCTGTTTACACTGCCATTACCATAACTCCCACCACCACCACTCTGTTTACCTTACTCCTTACCTGGCTGGGGGTCGCGTAGGTGCTACCTGGGACTACATAGGACTACTGTGGGTTGCTGGGAGTAAGTGAAGGCTATTTTAGACTACTTGGAGTTAGCTGGAACTACTGGATATAATCTCGAGACTGTCTGAGGGGTACTTGAGGATTTTTGACGATGTTTGTTAGTGTGAGGGACGGCTATTGGTAGTCTGATACAGAAACATCATGGAGCTATTAGGGGCTACTTGAGGCTATCTGGAGCTATTGAAAGTTAGGAGATTAAGAACGTGAAAGCGTATGTGTCGCCTGGTGGTGCTGGTAGCTGGATGAAAAGCATGGGGCTATAAAAGCTACTTAGCTCAGTTCGGGGGCTATCTGAGGCTACACTGGGAGATCTGCAGACGAGATGTGCTATGATTCATTTGGGGTTGCGTGGAAGAGCTGTTGGTAGTCTGATATTTACTGTACACAGGGTTACAGATGACAGTTGGGGGTTATTTGGGTCTTTGTGGGGATGGACCCAGGTTCGAATCCCCGCTGGGGCAGGGAACAGTTTAAGGATTTAAATTTCTTTAAAAGCAGACTTTTCTCGTCTACCAGATGACCCGCCGACATGCCATAAAAGTACTCCCCTCTAATACCAGTACACCAGTCCTGTATGAGATAGCCCTAGCATGTATTCAATATGGATGGTGGGTGTTAGCGCCGAAGTGGTGACATGTGGAGATATAGGCCGACTACTGGGCCCCAGGGAGGAGTACTGGGACTTGGGAATAGGCCCTGAAGCCTTTGTCCAGAGTCAGACGTGTGAAGAAAAAATACTGGAGGCTATTTGGGGCTATTGAGAGCCCCCGGGGACTAGCTGGGGGTATCAAGGGCTATTGAAGGAATTTAGAGCTATTTAGGCTGCTATAGTTGGGGGTATTGAGCCCTTGGGCGAGTATGTCGAATTACATGGCTGTTGAGGCTACATGGGACTATCAGGCCTACATGGGGCTGCAAGATACTACTGAGGGCTACTTGCGTCAACATAGGACTATTGGAGGATACCTGGGGCTACTGGGGGCTCTAACAGGCTATTGAGAACTATGTGGGGCTATTGTTGGATATGTGAGGTTGCTTGAGGCTATGTGATGCTACTGAGTGTTAATCAGGGTTACTTAGGATGCTGGAGGTTATGTGGGGGTACTAAAGAGGAACCAACTCCATCATTACCCAGACCAACAACCTCACCAAACCACACCATGACCTCACTCCACCCCAACCAATCCCACCATTACCCAACTCTATCCCACCCCACCCAACTCCACCGTTACTCCACTTCACCTCACCTAATCCCACCATTATCCGACGCCACCCTCCCCAACCCATCATTACTCCACTCCACCTCACCCAGTACCACCATTATCCCATCCCACCCCACCCAACCCCATTACCCGACACCACACCACCCATCCCCACCATTACCACACTCCACCCCACCTAACCCCACCATTACTCCATTCCATCCCACCCAGCTCCACTATTATCCCACTCCACCCCACCAACCAGGCCATGTAATACCCTTGCTCATCTGTCATTTTATCCAACTACATCCAACCCAATCCAGTCATACTTTAAGCAACCTCACCTGTATGGGAGTATTTTTTTACCCCACTCCAACCCACCCCACCCATTCCAGCAATTACCCCACTCTATCTTAATTAACTCCATCATACTCTATGCTGTCCCATTTGTTATTTGTACCCTATTCTGTCCTATTCATCCCAGCCAATATTCCACTCCACCCCTCCCAACACCACTCTTGTCTATCGTACCTCACCTTCCAATTTTACCCCACCCCCCCCCCCCCCCCTCTGCCAGAACCTAACTACGTCCAATCTCATCTATCTAACTAACACCTCTCCACTCCAGCCAACCCATTAAAGCTCCATTCCATCCCACCCAACCCAACTAACCCAACCACACTATATTCTACACTCCCTCACCCCTCAGTTTAAGCCATCTCCATCACACCCAGCTTCACCATTACCCCATTTCACCCCATCTAACCCCACGATTAACTCACGCCACCCCATCTAACACCATGATTAACCCACTCAGCCCCACCCAACCCCCTCCATTACCCTACTCCACCCCAACCAACCCCACCATTAGCACACTTCGCCCCATTCTTCCGAGGCATAAACTATTTTTCTTCATTCAGTTTTGCACAACTCCAAGCCGCTCAATAGCATCATTACCCCACTCCATCCCCCTAAACTCGCCATACTCTACCCTATTTCATTTGCATATTTTACCCCACTGCACCCATCCCAACCCTATCATTTCCCCACTGCACCCATCCCAACCCTATCATTTCCCCACTCCAACCCAACCAACCTCGAATATTCCACCTTACTTCACCTGTCGATTTTGCCCAACTCCACCCAACCCAACCCCACAGATATCTCTCTCTACCTGACCAAAACTTCGCCATTAACCCACCTCACCCAATCCAACCCCACTATACGAAATCCTACATCACCTTTCATCCCACCATTACCCAACTCCACCCCACCAAAAGCAGCGTACTCCAGCCTACCTCAATTGTCAATCTCACTCCACTCAACCGCTCCCAAAGCCATCGTTACCCCTCTCCACCCCATCCAATCCCCCATATTCTGTTCTACATCATATGTCAATTTTATCCACCACAACACACAACCCTTCCATTGACCCCATTCCCTTCCATGCAAACCCATCATTCTCTACTTAACATGTCAGTTTTACCCCAGTCCACTTCACTCAGTCCCCTCCCCTTCCTCACTTGTCAGTTTTACCTCACTACATCCCTTCTATCTCCACCATTACTCAGCTCGCCCCCCACCCCCCGCGTCCAACCCAGGTCTGTTTAACCAGGCAGACTGGGGTTAAGCAACACCCCCATCCAACCCTACCATTACACCACTCCATCCCCACCCAACCGTACCATCAACTCATTCTTCCCCCATCCGGCCCCACCATCGCATACTCTAGCCAACATTAACTGTCAGTGTTGCTTCACTCCAAGCTACTAATCACTATCATTACTCCATCCATTCCACCAAGCTCCGTCATACTATACCTGACTTCACCTGTCAATTTTACACCTTTTCACCCCACTCGACCCTGCCATTACCTCACGAACCCCATCCAACCCCGTTATACTCTGTCCTACCTTACCTGTCACATTTATCCCATTCTACCCGACCTATTACGGCCATACCCTACCTTACCTCACTTGTTTGTTTTACCACACTCATCCTCATGCAACCTCACTATTTGCCCTTCTCCACCTCACCCAACCTCTCCATACTTTACCGTACCTGACATGTCAATATTACCAAACTCCATCCGACCGAACCCCACCATTGCACCACTCCATCTTTGTCGGCGAGATACGAGCGAGGGCATTTAAATCCGAAAGCATTGAAATGTCACCTTACACCCCGAGGATGCCTATAGTATATTGATGGTTATCTTCCTTCCAAGTTTCATGCCTTTACGACAAACTGTCTGGCTTGTGGCCCTCTTTTGAAGATTTTCGAGATGTTGCACTTGGCGCGTGTCACGTGCCACGGGCACCCTCTGGGTGTGATGAAACCTGTCAAAAACAAATCTTGAAGAATTGGGCTACCATATGGTGCAAACCACGAAGTGATCAGCCCTGTGGTTGCTGAGATATGAGCTTCTGAAAAGCGTTACGAGCGGGCCGGGCCGGGCCGCTCAAATGTGAGAAAATGCCACTACAGGAGCTTGACGAGAGGCTTGCGACGGCTTCGCCCTCACTCATAATAACATCATTCCCCCACGCCAACCCACGCAATCCCGCCATGACCCCACTCCACCTCACACATCCGACCGAACCCCACCATTGCACCTGTATGTTACATAACCCCACGATTCCCCACTCCAACCCACCCAATCCCACCATAACCCCACTCCACCCCACACAACCCTACGTCAACCCCTGCATACTTTACCGTGCATTACCTGTAACTATTACCACACTCCGTCCAACCTAACCCCACCATTATCCCACTCCACCCACATAACCCCACCATTCCCCTACTTGACCCCCACCTAATCCCATCATTACCCCACTTCACCCCACACAACCTTTCATATTCTTCCCTACCTCACCTGTCAGTTTTACCCCACTCCACCACACTTAACCCCACCATCAACCCATTCCATCCCACCCAACCCCTCCGTGTTTTACCATACTTCACATGTAAATTTTACCCCATTCCACCCCACGTCACCCCATCCAACCCCGCCATTATCCACACCCCATCCAATCCAACCCCGCCACTATCCGCACCCCATCCAATCCAACCCCGCCATTATCCGCACCCCATCCAATCCCACCCCGCCATTATCCGCACCCCATCCAATCCAACCCCGCCATTATCCGCACCCCATCCAATCCAACCCCGACATGGCCTCACTTAATCCTACTCAGCCCTGCCGTTATCCCACTGCACCACATCCAATCTCTCCATACTCCACCCTACCTCAGATTTACCCCATTCCACCCCTCCCAACCCCGTTATTACTCCACTCCACCCCACCCAACCCCACCAATACCCCACTCCACCCCACCCAAAGGTAAATTAATGTTGTTTATATTCTCACTGGTAAAAGAAAAAAAAATCTGTCCCAAAGCTGCGTGAAATTCTCTTACACTAACAAAATAGAAATTTTATAAAAGCTTCTCTGGGGTAAGTTAAGAGTGTCATAAAAGTAAACATTGGATCTGATTAGGATTTTCTCTTCAGTGCGCTATCGGGGAAAAATACACTGGAAAATGGCTTCACCCATCGTAAAGTACCAGTCAGTGGCAAAAGTTTCATCGACCCTTGAAAGTGGCACGGTGGCGGATCCAGGGGAGGCAGCAGTGTTGAGTGGAGAGAGGGCAGGGCTGGGTAGTCCATGGAGTCTTTACCCCCCGTTTTTTTTTTCTCTTCCCTGCACCATAGTTTTCCTGTAAAGACTGCAGAAAAAAAAAATTGTTCTTTGTTTTCCTAATACGATTTCAGGCACCGTTCACTACTGCAACATTTTCAACTCATAAAACTATCCAATACCTTTAATTTTACTGCAGCCGTACCATCCGACTTGGCTGTATTTCCATGCCGTCTCCGCCACCAAACGAAATTCAAAGTCTTTTGTTGTGAAAATTACTAATAAATATGAACATACGAGAACTGTGTGACAACATGGATGTATATTCATTGGGACGATAATTAGTTATAAGTTACTGATAAAAGGGGATGTGGATGTATTGTCATTAGATGGAAAAAGGAGAGGAAGTTGTTGCTAAATTCCACTCTCCCCTTACAAGGCGACCACCAACAGTTGGTGTTATATACAGGTCCCACATTATACTAGTGGGTGAATAGGAACAAAAGGGAAACAAACTGCATCTAACATTCTGACCTGCCCATAAATTTCATACAGGACTGGTGTATTGGTATTAGCGGGGGTATTTTTACGACATGTCGGTGGGTCTTCTTTTAGATCAGGAAAGTCTGCCTTTATGAAATTCAAATCCTTAAAGTGTTCCCTGCCCCAGCCGGGATTCGAACCTGGGTCCATTAGGGCTGCAGGCCGCCTCTCTACCGATTCAGCCAATCTCTGGCAGATACAGGGTTGAAATTGTACCTCTTTGCAGAAAAAAGCAAAAAAATCTAAAGAAAACCGCAACGTGTCAGCCAGAGTGAAATACGTGAGTGTGTTCGTGGCAGGCAAAGAGTTTTAATGTGTATTTTACGGTTCCAAAACCTGGTTCTAACAACATAACGTTAATGAAGAGGGGTGAGGGGTTGGAAGGGGGTGGTGGGAAGAGGGAGGGGAGATGTAGAGGTGAGATGGAAGGGGGAGGGGGAGAGAGAGGGGGTAGAGGTAAGGGGATGGAGATGAGGAAGGAGGAAATGGAAAGGTAAAGGTAGGAGGGGATAGGGAAGGGAGGGTATGTTGAAGAAGAGAGAGAGAGAGAGAAGCATAGGGGAAAGAGGTAGAGGAGGAGGGAGGGTTAAGTGAAGGAACGGGAAAACGGGGAAGGAAAGGTTGATATAGAGAGGGATGAAGGAGGAGGAGGAGGAAGGAGGTGAAGGTTAAGAATAAGTGAATGGAAAGAGAGAGTATAAAAGAGAAAAAAAAAATTGTGTAGGAAAAGAGGAAGGGGGAAAAGGGGTGGGGAGGAAAGTAGGACGAAGGAGAAAAGGAGAAAGCGAAGAGAAAGAACAGGATGGGTGAGGATGGGGGGAGAGGGAGGGGAAAAAAGGAGACAGGGAAGTGGGGAGAGAAGGAGGAGGAGGTGGAAGACATGAGAAGGAGGGGAAAGGGATGGAGGGGTAAGAGGCGAGGTAGGCTACAAAATATCTCCCTGACTAAATTAGATCGGTTTAATCTGCCTTTTTTTTGTCTGTTCAAAGTTAATCAAACATTTTTCCCTCGGCAACTTAGCGGTGAGTGTTTTGGTGGCCACGGGGATGATTATTGCCACTAACGAGACTTTGTGGGAAATTTAGAGGTTGGGCATAATCACGTGAAGTTTACTAGGTAGGGATTTTGCTTGGCTGGACGGTAGAAGTTTCAATCCGATGACGTAATTTTTAAAGACTGAGAGATTGACTTAATGAATGCATGTGAGTGAGATGGAGGGGGAGAGAAGAAGAAAAAGGCGAAGAATGAGGTGGAGGGGGAGAGAAGAAGAAAAAGGCCAAGACTGAGGTGGAGGGGGAGAGAAGAAGAAAAAGCCAAGAATGAGGTGGAGGAATGGGGTGGAAAGATTATTCACGAGGTAAAAAAAGCTGGAAAAGAAATAAAAACTGAGCCAAGCAAGATCGAAGCACAAACTTTTTCCTTAGAGGCTGAGAACGATATGGACAAGTTTACACCTTTGGCATTTGCCTGTGTTGGGTAAGAATTTTGTGTAGTCCTTTTGCCTTATCTTTTTTAGATTTTTGTCCTTTTTACAGCTTATTTCATGAAGTATAGTGACACAGTAAGACAATTCTATGCCTTTGTATTCTTTCCATAGCACTTCTTTGTGATTAGCGTCGTATTCTGTAAGGTTATAAAAAAAAAAGGTCTAAAGAGTTTATTGCCATTTCATTAAAAAAAATTATAGAATAAACATAAAAACAAAAACATTTTTATGGCCTAGTCTGTTAAGCATAAGCTTTAATTCAGCCCTGTCTTTTATCTCTTGTTATACCTCAGTTATCTAGGTGGAAGGATGATAATTTTAGTCCAAGATAGAATGGTAGTAGTAGTAGTAGTATTAGTAGTAGTAATAGTTGTTGTTGTTGTCGTTGTTGTTATTGTTAGATTCCCATTTCAACTGAATGTGAACACAGTGGACTGCAGGCTGAACTTACCCTCTTCTGCAGTCCACTATCCACCTCTTGGGAGATAGGTAAGGACCTGAAGGACATTTGTATAACTGAACAGCTCCACCATCCTGTTATGTTGGTGCCACCACAGGAAGGCGTCCCTCTCCGCCACCCAAGTTATAGTAAGAAGGGCGGAGGATAATAAACTGGTGCGTCTGAAGGTATAAAAACTGAGTGCGCGAAGGAGTGGAGATGCGCCTAGAGATTGAGGGTGATTTCTGAAGCATGTGATGATTTTACAACATGGCTGACGAAATTTCTGTATCGTTGCTGACTGCACTCAGTAATGTGGGATGCAGTCTGTTTATGTCTTACAGTTGTTGGTGTTCCGTAAATGAATGCGCAAAAGCAGAGGATTGTTTACACTTTCTCGTAATACGTTTTATTGATATAACTCTTATTTCCCTC
>JAGKTI010004831.1:35936-48190 GCA_018397915.1 Birgus latro | reverse complement strand
AAAAAAAAAAAAAAGACAAATTCAATATCCTTTGCATTTTGCACTGCTTGGACACACTGCCTTAAGACTAGAGATTTGGGATGATAATTTCTGGGGCATCTTGTAATACTGCAAATAGCTTTATGGTATTATTCGCAATATATTTTTACAAAGACAAATGTGAAAGCAGTATAGGTAGTGTGTGTGTGTACAATGTCTTCTTATACTGATATGGCATCCTAAATAAGTGTAAATAATGTGAAATGTAATACTGCCACAAGCTAGCCTTGGCAGAGCTCAAACCTGCTGTGGGATGTTTTGTAAGTCAGGTTCCTGAATAACAAACTTAACCTTATGATTCAATTATTACGTGGCATTCAGTGTCAAGACAATGTGTACGCACTAAATCCATGGCTATATAAATCCATCCTGTCACTTTTTATTACTCTATCTTTTTCAGGTGGTTTTACGTTAAGTGACACACCTAAAGATTTCTTGTAAGCCAGGAAACCATCTACAATGTGCTCCCAACCCATATGTGTTCCCAACATGTCAACAAGTGGGTTGGCAGAGGGTTAGTGCCCCTCCCTGTAAAATAACCAACTCAAAATGGGATTATGCCATCTGGCTATAGATAGACTATTATATAAACCAAACATTAGCTGTGGTAAGAACTGTCTCCCTATACTGAGAGACAGTAATCATAAAGTGTTCCTTATAAGGCAACACTAAACAAAGGTGGGTGAGATCATGTATATCAACCCTCCTGGGATATCACTCATTACATTTTGACTTTTGGCAACACTAACCCCCTCCTGCACAGATACTTGTTTTAGCTATTGTGTATAGTCACTACCCAACACCTACACTCATTCAAAACCTACACTAGTGCTTCAAAAACATCTACTCTCATCCTACACCCAGCACTAAATTTCACAGAGATATATATGATTTTTTTTTCTCCCTCCTAAAACAGCCCCCATTCAGAAGGAACTGCGCGTGAAAGCATTTGGAATTTCACAGTATAGGTCATCATGAATTCAGCTAGGCCACCACACAGAACACTCCTTGTCACACTAGCCATTAGTAAATCTTTTTGTTCCATCCCCCACCACAACCTCACAAACAAAATATTCAACACAAACATGCACAATAACAAAAAGATGACTGGCAAACTACTTAGCAGGCAGATGTGCACATGTAACTTTTGCCAGTCAATCTTCAAACATCAGAAACTTCACAAATGGCATCCCCCAAGGACCTGTTTTGTTCCATACATTCTTTAACCTATACATGCATGACATACCCAGACCCCACACACCACAGATACACACAGCTTCCTATGCAGACAACACAACACTTACATGTACACACCAAAACGCAAACACAGCTGCACACATCCTCCAACCTTACCTCAACACAGTACACGAATGGTTCACTACAAACAGATTCAAAATAGCCCCAGCCAAATCTAGTGACCCTTCTCACAAAGTGGACAGCAGAACACACACATTCCACACCTCACCATAAACAACACTCCCCTACCACACACACACACATAAAATCCTTGGTGTAACATACATCAATGTTATTTAAACATCACATCACAAACATCAAAAATAAATTAACACCTAGACTCAATGCCTTGAGGTCACTTGCCCATACAACATTTGGACACAAAGAAACCACCACCACAGTATACAAACAATATATACATTCAGTGACGAATTATGCAAGCCCTGCTTGGGCTTCTAACCTCCCTAGAACACACTATAACACTCTTCAGACCATACAAAACAAAGCCCTAAAAATAATCACAGGCTGCACAGCTACTACACCTACAGACCACCTACACAAAGAAACCAAAGTCCTCAAAGTCAAGGATTATCTAGACATGAAGGCACCCATATTCTCGCTGCAGCTTCCACAAACCCACAACATCCACTACACTACATGGCAGCACATTCACACACACCAAGGAACATTAAAACAACACCCAGCACATGATTCATACACAAATACTGTCATCTCCCCCCCCCCACCCGCCTCAGACCAGCTTCCAGAAGCATATCCATACTCATATCACTCGCAGCTCCATTCAGTCACTTAAAGACAACACACAGCCGCATGCAGGGCCTCCTGATATCCATCCTCCTGAATCCTATCTCCCTCGTGAAGACGGGGTCCACCTGGCCAGGCTGAGATGTGGGCATCATCCAGCCCTCTTAAGTTATCAGAAGAGACTGGATGACTCCATCGCCGATGCCTAACCAGGATGTAACACAGCACCCCATACTACTAAGCACATCATGGAAGACTGCATTGCACACAACCACCTATGCCAACAACACAACATACACTACTTGAGAGCTCTGTGGGAAAGCCCGGTCTCAGCCGTGGCCTTCCTTAGGGATTCGGGGCTGTTCGGCCAGACTGCCTAGGGAACAACTACTACTACTACCACAACAGACAATCCTTCAACACATATGTTTGGGGCTGCCAGGATTTCTGTAGTCAGTCAGGTGTGATTACAAGCCAGGATTTACTAATACATAGCAAATATTCTTCAAAACTACATAATTTTGATCTAATACGTTTGTATCATGTATTGACAAAGGAATTAAATTCATCATGAGAATTAAATTGTCTCTTTGAAGGGAAGGTGGGGGGAAAGCCTGTCAATACAGGTGATGGAAGGGTTATAGGCCTGTAATGATTTTTAACACTATGACACCAGGGTCTCTCTCCTAGTTTCTCTCTCGATCTTATTTTCTGACAAATATTTGAGATGGGAGCAAAAAACAAACAAGCATTAAGGGAGGGAACTCTCAGTGTCATGCCTAGTGAAGTGAACTAATCATCATCATCATCACCATCTTCGTAACCAATTAGTTTTCAATCATCATCGTAACCATTTTTTTTCTTTTTCAAGTAGTCATCCCCTATCTTTCCTTCATTCTTTCCTCATCCTTCTGCCTGTGTGTGACTCTACACTAAATCACAAGCCAAATGGTTTCCTGTACACCAGGAAACCATTTACTACGCTGGATGGTAACTACATAACCAAATTTTGGCAGCTGGTGGTTTAGTGGATAATTACAGCGCTCCAATCGGATTGACCCGGTGAAGGTTTATATCCAAAAGGTGGTTGGGGCTTATTGCTCAAGTAATGCCATTCAGGGATGAGTGAGGCTGGTCACTCTTATCTTAAATGTCAGGACCAACTTGCCTAGCCCCGGGCTCCTACGCTCCTCTGTGGGGTGACATAGGATTGGATAATGAATGAATGAATGAATGAAAGAAATGTATAGGACCCATAAAGCAAAGAGGAAAACCAATAATGAGAGAAACTGGCCAACTGCAAGTCCAATGAAATGGCTCATACACTCATTCACTCACCATTCAAATCCCAGAATCTTACACACACACACACACACACACACACACACACAAACCATGGGGACATCACACATCCCTGCTCACTCCAACACTGATATTAAACAACTGTCACTTACATACTTCTCTCTCTATTGAATCATAAACCACCACAACCCAATCCAAGAGACACCAACACCATCACAAACACCCAAACGATACACAGACTAAGAAAAAGCAACAAAGTAGGAGAAAAATCCACAGCATTGCCCAAGAATAAGCATGATAGTTCTAAAACGTATAAACAATCGGCTGTGATGTTGGAGCGCTTACAACTTTATACGACATTTTCCGCCTAAATACTGCAAACTGCACAAAATAATCTGCTCAACACACAATATTACTGATTTCTGATATGCCCTGGGTTAATAAACGATAGGAACCTGACGGGCAAATTAGTTCTTGCACAAGCTTAGGAAAATATGGCAAATGACTGTGTGATTTGAAACTATATCAAAATAGTTCAGTCCACTGGGCACCGTAGGATCCTTCCACATCTATCTATCTACAGCCTGACGCCCTAATCTATATAGTTATAAAATTTTAAACACCTGAAGATGACGTTACGCACGTACATTTTCCACTGTACACTACTACAATAAGAATAGAGATATATACAATTCAACACATACCTATAGTCAGTTTATTTCTATCTGACAAAACAAGGCAACTTTTATAACTTCAGTACTAAATCATTGGTGTATAAAATTCAACAGGCCTCAGTGATGAGGTAGGGATGAGTCTCCTTGGCTACTATTTAAATTAACTCTCAAGTCTGACTACACTTGGCCATAATCCAAGCAAAGAGGTTATGAATCTCTGTGGCTACATAAAATTTAACAAGCCTTCGTGATGAAGTAGGGATGAGACTCCTTGATTACTATTCAAATTAACTCTCAAGTCTGACTACACTTGGCCATAATTCAAGCTATAGGTTATGAGTCTCTGTCAGGTAAAAGCAAACTGATCATAGGATAAATCAACAGAAATAAACAGGCACAAAAAAAACACACCCACATCAATATATAAGAATACAGTCAGCCACAGGAAAAAAAATATATATTAAAAAGAGAAACCATATTAATGACAAATGTTCATATATGTGCAAGGAAAAATCTCAGCTTGTTAATCTCTGACATAAATGAAGAGAATCAAGTGGGAATATTTAATGAAGGGACACAACTCAAGGTGCTCATTAATCTTTGCCATAAATGAAAGTTAACTAAGGATGCCTGTTGGTTTTAAATTCTCAGTGCTATTTAGGGCAATTCATTTTTCTTTTTAAAGCAGAGATGAAAAAAATGAAGGCTGCAAGAAATAATACACAAAGGAGAGCCAAATTCAAGATCCATTGATTTTGAAATTCCTGCCCACATTGTATTTAAAAGACTGGAGGTCATAGGCCTGGGGAAATACAGATTGAGGACGACAGTTTCATAGCTGACCTGTTCCCAATGAAAATCAACCAAACAAGGACAAGAGTATATATTTTTCTCAGTACATTGTTTCCTGTGGCATACTGTGTAGTAGATCATTATGACATGGCAATAATAATAATGCAAATAGAACAAGAAAATGGGCAATGAAAGTGGCAAACAAACAATCAACATCAATACTTCAGGAAGGATAATATATGCAAAACACCTATTTTTATTGTTTGGTAAAAAAGCACTATGGCTTTTTGCGTAAGTCCTTTTATTTGCCACATTTACTTATGATCTTTTGGGCTGATAATACCTGCTGTTGTGGTGGTCCCAGGCTCATCTTAACTACAAACAAAGTCAGTGCTGGAGAAACTTAATACTTGAATTTAATGAAAGAAAAGAGGCAATATGAGCTTTTCAATTAGAGTTAAGCTCCAAAATTCTCCTTACAACAAAGAGTATCCTCTAACAATCTCCAGACATGTGTGTGCATCTTTCAGCAGTCTACTTTGGAAAATGACATGCATACTGTATATCCTTAGCAAAATTTCTCAGCTCATTTAGCAACACCTCATTCAAGAAGCTAAATGATCAGCACACACAGACAAGCTACAAACAACTGACACTGTTTTACTTAGGGAGCAAATACTGTAAAGGCAGAAATGCTGACGCTATACTGGTTCAGAGAAGTGGTTTGGTTACAGCACTACTACAGAGGAATACAGGACCACAGCAACAGCAGCCCACAATTTACTAAACCATAATACAGGGCTGCCCATATATCTGGTGATCGGCTCAGTCTGTGGGTGTGCGGGATGCATGTATTTTGACGACTTTATTAAATTATGCTGCTTAACTGGGGATTAAATTACCATCTTTCCTTTGTAAATGCTTGGTGAAACAAGACTAATATGGTGCTAGTCATGAAGAAGTGCTATGGAAAGGATGTTGGGCCACAGTGCTAGTTTATTCTGCCAGTGAGATATGGGAAAAGAATCTGCATAAGGCCAAAAATCTCATGTCTCCTTGTGTCATGTTTGTCATGCTTGTGTCATATTATACTGTATCATGCTTTTGTGTGTCATGTCTGTCTGTCATGTCTGTGTGTGTCATGTTTCTGTGTGTCATGTCTCTGTGGTATTTCAATTTGTATACGGATGGAGTTGTAAGAGAGATAATCAGCAGGGATGTGAATACTGTATATTGGAGTGTCTAATGAGAGAGGGTAAGGTGTGGAAACTTCCTGAACTGTTGCTTGCTGATGATACTGTATTGTGAGGAATGTGAACTGCAAGGCTTGGTGAATGAGTCTGGGGGTGTATGTAGGAAACAGAATCCAAAAGAGTATGTATATATGTGTAAAGTTATGATCTTAGAGGGACAAGAAGCATAAACATGTGAGAGAGGATGGTGAGGAAATAGAGAATGAGAGTGCATTCAAGTACTTCAAGCAGTGTGATGAGTAAGGATGGAAGTGCTTGAATGGGTACGGCAGGGTAGAAAGGTTGCTGGATCATTGAAAGCTGTGATAAGGGGTAGGGAAGCGAGCATGGAAGTGAGGCTTGGATCCTGTTGGAAGGACACAAGTCAAAAGTGAAAGCAGTGGAAATGATGTGAGGAGTGTGTGGAGTTTTATGGACAGACAGATATATAAATGAGGAAGTAAAGATGCATTGAGGTGCTATTAGGAGAAACACTTTGAGATAGTTTGGCCACGTAGAGGATGGCAAATGAGAGACTGACTAGAAGGTATGTGTATGACATGGAGGAGGAGGGGTGACCATGGCCGAGATGGAAGAATGGAGTGGAAAGATACGAGTGAGGGGGGTGTGAGCTGGAAAGTGGGCAGTCAGATGGCAGATGACAGTGCAACATGGAGTTAATTTGTTTGTGGCCCC
Organism: Birgus latro; assembly: GCA_018397915.1. Classification (NCBI taxonomy): domain Eukaryota; kingdom Metazoa; phylum Arthropoda; class Malacostraca; order Decapoda; family Coenobitidae; genus Birgus; species Birgus latro. The sequence continues at coordinate 41,454 of JAGKTI010004831.1, read as the reverse complement.
CCTTATGGGACTGAGATATCTGGCAGTAGACAGATAAAAGTCCTATGAGGGTAAAAACTTCTGCTTACTTACTTAAAATGAGTGAACTTTAAGCAATTACTGAAGCAAAGGCAAGAGGAAAGATTTGATTACTTGATAAAACAATGTAAACAATGGAACAATGGGTGTAAACGAGCGATCAGTACAAAGCAAGAATGGGTTATGGGAAACAGAATGATGCAAGGTAGAGATGGTAATGGTGACTGAGCCTTCACCACATTAATCATTATCAGCCATTATATTCATCACTGCAATCATCATCATCCCTGTAACCTCCTTTCCACATAGGCTGGGGTGAGGTAAGGTGCAAAAAGCCAGTACAAAACCCATGGGATTAGACATGTTATATATGAACCACCCTGTATTTTTTGGCATTTGTGGCATATAACCAGGACTTATTGCATGTTGGTGATGTACAGGCATGTGCAAAAGTATGCCAGCAATCCTCTGCCAGCACTAATGTGTATATTTATCACTCTTCCCCAAATGACTAGAGAGTAACATTTCTTTTCTTGCTCGTTTTACTGATGTTTGGAACAGACACCTTCCTACGGTACTAATCAGATATTGCTGCTGTCAGGTTATACTAACAGCCATCAGTTCCTTTACAATGCCCCTAAAGGACAATGGTGGACTAGGAAAGAATGGTAACTTTGTGCAGTAGTTATCACATAAAATACTTCACACAACACCTTCCATTGCTACAGCTGGCAGAGAAGTGCCTACATATTTTTGCTCATGCTCAGGACAGAAGTCCTGCTATACAGTACATTTTATAGCCTGTGCTGGTTTATGGCTGGCCAGTTGTCTACAGCCTTACTCGCTTTACTCCAATCTGCTGCAAACGTCAAACTCCTTTAAGCTCAATTAACAGCAGGTCCGATTAAGTCCGCAGCTAGTCCTAATGTGGCCCCATAAAGAATTATATCGGTCAGTAGCTAGTCCCAGGTCTCTTGCCAAAAGAGGAAACAAAAAATTGGTGAATGAATGGGTGGCTGTGAATGTGTGGTCCAGCATCTCATAGATGTGAACATAGTGTGCAACGTCCGGCTTGCAATATCCACTTAAGAGCGTATGCCCAATCCTTGAAGCATTGCCTGGGCCGTAAAAAATAAAAAACAAAACAACCTTGAATACAACCCCCTCATAAAGCATTCCGCCCCCTTACTGTACGGCCACAACATGGTTATTGCAAGCAAGGGCTGCGTGCATGTTTACTTATACAATCATCCACCTGTGTGCCACTTATCCTTCCAACATGGACAATGAGGACCCCATCTCTTTGAACTCCGGAAGCCCCCATTACCCACGTTGGAACCGATATATATCGTGGCACACAATGGTGGGTTGTGTGTCTCGTAAAAGTGCGACCCAACCACCCACCCACTCCTCAATCCCCGCAAACCCCACCAGTAGCAAAGGGACTTGGAGCCACACTACACAATGTATTAGAAGGGCAAGGCAAATAGTACGCTAGCAAATATATAAATTATTTATTTTTACGATACAGACTTTTCGTTCATTTACTGCTAATGTAAAACTTTAATCTCTTCCGTCTGACTTGGCGCTTATTTTTTTACATGCGTACCGATACTTAGCGTTCTAACTTCCATCTGATGTTTTGAATACTGTAATTGCTTTTCCTGCCACACTCGCTGTGATCTAACAATAAGGTTAATTACAGACATGGGGGAATCGACAGGGCAAAGGTGTGTAAACAATGAGCAATGCCGACATCGCAGGGTCAATTAGTGTGGGTGATTGAAATACAAAACACAGCAGCAACCTCAGATGTTCAGGGAATAATCCCAATCAGATAATACTGCAGTGAATTTTAGGCAAAAAAGCATATTGGTAAGTGGAGGTTTTTGGAAAACTGATAATCAGATTTGGAAGGTTGCAATATACTCGTATAACGGTACAGCATACTAATCTGAAGCGTTTGAAACGAAACAACTGGGCTAACCACAGGCTATATAATATTTATGTCCACTGCACATCAAACATCAGTAATAATCATAAATATCAAAATCATCAATACCATGGCAACAAATACATTCATAATTCACTGGGCAATAAATAAAGATAGATAACTCACTGGGATGTCTTCCAGCAGCATAGGAGGCTTGCTTAGAGATGATGTTAGGAAATCACCACAGCCACATAGAAGACAAACCACTTTCACTGAACTAACACCAGACTTTGTTCAACTGAGAGAAATACTGTACTATCAGTCAAAGGCAGAAAAAACAATCTGGGGAACCTTTCTGTCTATCTATCTCCAAATTCTAGCAATATATCTGCCTACCTACCATTTACCTGGCAATCTATGTGCATATGTAGTGTTTATCTGTGTGTGTGCCTGTCTATATACCTGTCCATCCATCATCCAATCCTACGTTGCCCCATGAGGAGCGTAGGAGCCCAGGTCTAGGCGAGTTGGTCCTGATATTTAAGATGATAGTGCCCAGCCTCACTCATTCCTGAGTGGTGAACAATAAACCTCAACCACCCCCTGGATATAAACCTTCACCGGCTCAATCCAATTGGAGTGCCGCAGTTACCCACTGAACAACCAGGTGCAAAAAAATTTGGTTATTTGGTTACCACCCAGCGTAGTAAACGGTTTCCTGGTGTACAGGAAACCATTTGGCTGGTCACTCAGTGCAGAGTCATCCACAGGCAGAAGGAAGAGGAAAGAATGAAGGAAAGACAGAAGAGTGATTGTAAAGTCACCCGTAGGCAGAAGGACAAGGGAAGAAAGAAGGAAAGAAAGACAGAAGAGGATGGAAGGAAAGAAGGATGGAGGAGAGAAAAGGGCAGAAACCTGAGAGCAGCATTACATCGAGTGAGTGGATGGTGAGTGCCCCCACCTACCACATCCATCTGTCTATTAACTTTAAATAACAATAAGTTGCAGCAATATTATGCAAGCAGACTGGTGCTAATCATGAAGAAGTGCAATGGAAAGGGTGCTACTGGTATACCGTACCTGGTGAATCTGCTTACTATACTCCTGTTACTCTAGCTTGGCCTAAAACCATCACCTCTCCATCCTGACTGCTGAGTTGTAGCTTTAGTACTGTATCTAAAATAAAGCCAGTCATGAAGAAGCACAATGGAAAAGATGTAGACCTCTAGTACTATGTTATATATTCTACCACTGGACAGCATGAAAAAGGCTGGTACACAGACAAAAATCTGGGCCAAGTTAAGGTGAAAGAACTACACCTGAGCACAGTCGGAAATAATAAAGTTGAAAATATAGGTCATTAACATCCTTTGACTCCCAAGAATCACTCTCAGCTGAATAAAACCATCTGGTGTTAGAGGGAAGAAAGACAGTTGCTCTCCCACTTAGGAACACTTGAGTTACAAACTTGTGTTTACACGAGTTCTTAAGACTTACCTGACAGATTTTACTGAGCCTTATGGACAGGCCTCTTGCTAAGAACATGCCAGCCTGATAGTGCCAGGGATTAACTCCTCCAACTGTACCATCATCATTGTCATCGTCGTCGTCGTTGATTAGCAAGTAAATTGAGTACCTAGGTGATCTTAGTGGCCATGTATACTGCAGGTAGAATAATCTGCCACAGGATCAAAGGCCAAAGTTATGGTGCTGATCACAATTCTCATCATCACTATCATCATCATCATCATCGTCGTCATTGATTAGCAAGTAAACTGAGTACTTAGGTGATGTAAGTGGCCATGTATATTGCATTGGTAGAATAATCTGCCACGGGATCAAAGGCCTAAGTTATGGTGCTGATCACAATTCTCATCGTCATCACTATCCATCATTATCATCTATCACTCTCATCAGGACAACCTCTTTCTCCCACTCAAGGATGGGGTGAGGAATTCTCAATAAAAATTTCCTAAGTAGTGGAGCAACTGTTAACATAATCCATCCACCTCAAATTGGCTTAACAGCTTTATGGGAAGGATACAGAGCCACAACATTGTCTTATTCTGCAAATGGCTATGGGAATTAGGCTGCCAAAGGACAAAACTCTCTGCCAAATCAAGGTGGATGAACCAAAAAATGTTCAACTCGTACCAGATGGACGGTAGTAACAGCAGGCGTAGCAGTTGCAGTAGTAGTAGTAGCAGTTGCAGTAGTAGTAGTAGCAGTTACAGTAGTAGCAGTTGCAGCAGTAGTAGCAGTTGCAGTAGTAGTAGTAGTAGTAGTAGTAGCAGTTGCAGTAGTAGTAGTAGCAGCTGCAGTAGTAGCTGCTGTATTCGTAGCTGCAGGGGCATAACTATGCTCTGATGACTATGAGCCAGCGACCCCCCATGGCCACATTAGCATATGGCACAAAACACAAACGTAGCAGCAGGGACACCAGTGGCCAGGGTTATTATGATTTAAAACATCATCATCATCATCTGGACCTCCTTTCCCACCCTAGGGCACAAATGATTTAAATCAGAATTTAAATGAAGGTGGTGGTGATTGTAGTGTATACACCGTGTGAGGACAGGAGTGAGAGAGAGAGAGAGAGACAGGTTTTGGGATGAGCTGGATGAAGTAGTGGGAGAAATGCCCAGGAGCTATAAAGTTATCGTAATTGGTGATATGAATGGAAGAGTAGGCACTGGTCATGAGGATAACATAAAGGGTTGTAATGGAGTACCAGGAGAAAATGATAATGGGAAGCAACTAAAGGATATGTGTCAGGAGAGGAGGTTGTGCATTTGTAACTCATATTTCAAACACAAAGATGCAAATAAATATACATGGTATAGAGGGAACGGGGATCGTGTAAAAAGAAGCCTGATTGATCACGTACCCGTAGAAAGGTCGATGCTGGGAATGGTTGCTGATACGAGGGCTGTGAGAGGACGATGTGGAGGTCTGTCGGATCATATGATTATGGTATGCAAGCTCAAGCTGAGAGGAGTGAGGTGGATCAGGAGCGAGAGGAGCAGTCAGGGAGAAAGACTGAAAGATGAGAAGCTGAGGACCAAAGAAATGGCAGGTGATTAAAGGACCAAAACAGAGGAGGAGTTAGAATCAGTGAACTGGAATGAAATGGATCTGGACAGCCTGTGGAATGCATACAGGGACTGCTTAGTTAGGAATGCTAAAGCGGTGTGTGGTGTGGCAAGAGTAACAACAAAGAAGAAAGGTATGACATGTTGGGATGATGAGGTTGAGAGAGCAGTGGAGGAAAGGAGGAAGAAGTGGCTAAAGTGGCTATAGGACAGAGGTTCAGTTGAAATAAGAACTGAATATATTTAGAGCAAGAAGCACATACAGAGACTAGTGAAGAGGAAAAAGGAGGTAAATGATGATCTAGGAAGAAAAATGAAAGCAAACTACAGTACTCTGAAAATAGGAAGTTATTCTGGAATGAGGTGCAGAAATGTAGAAGTGAAAGCGGAAAGAAATGTGATAGTGTGAAGGATGTAGGTGGTATATTATTAACCCATGGGGATGAAGTAAGGACCAGATGGAAAGAATATTTTG
>JAGKTI010004831.1:19174-31174 GCA_018397915.1 Birgus latro | reverse complement strand
GCAGTAACAATTCCAGCAGTAGCAGCAGCAGGAACACCAGTAACACAAATCCCATCAGTGGCAGCACCACAGGAACAGCTGCAGCACCAGTAGTGGGAATGGCACCATCTGCAGCATCGGTGGCTCCTTTAAAAAAAAAAAATGACATGTTTTAGAAGAAATTCTCAGGTTTGTTGATATATTACCCCTTTGTGTGTAGAGGAGTTCAATACAGACCTTAATTAAACTGTATAGTACTGTACTGGTGAAGATGGATGCCTTCTAGTGGTGGCACTGATACAACCAATGGGGAGAGGGGTGCTGCCTGACTGATTATATTAGCATTCCTCAATCCCATCCATATCCCCCAACAGGAGTATGATGGACTACAGAAGGGTACCTTTGGCCTGCAGTCCAGTGGGTTCATGTTCTGATGAGCCTAGGGTTGCAACTACAACTATTGATACACGAGACTAAGTTAAACTGATCCATTTTACATCTGTCTGGCTCCATTTCCTGCTTATACAAATGGCCCTCAAGTACTTCCTTATTCCCAGAACCACACACACACACAAATCAAATCTACACCAAAATGTGACCTTGATCCCTGGTTTATATAAACCTATATGCTGTGTAGAATAAAAAACAATGATACTATGAAGCAGCACCTTCATGAACTGGCAACAATATGTAAATGTCCCTCTACTTTCTATTTAAAAAAAAAGAGAGGATGGTGAACTGAAGGAGAATAGTAACATCAATACAAAGCTTCTCTCAAATTCCTATTCCCCCCAAAAGAAGAATGTGGACTGCAGGAAAATGGCAGCATCAATTAAGAAATCTCTCTCAACTACAGATGGTGGATTGTACAGTCACCCCAGGAAGTGATGGCAGAGTTTCAGATTGGTTCAGTCACTCTGCACTGCTATATGTTCAATGAAAACTTAGTGAATATAAAAATTTTGTGATATATACTATATCACACTAACAATTATTTAAAATGAATAACATGAGGCAATGATATATCATAAGTTAACACTTAGATACTATCAGAAGGCGAACTGCACTCACCAGCCTCACACCGTGAACTCACTGGGCTCCGGCTGCACACCGCAGGACCTGTCCGGTGACGTCACCACTCGTGACGTAACAAGTGTGCTCACACACACACACTACCAGCAATATGCACTAATACTTTCGACCTCTCTTCTTAATCTGACGAAAGATTCCAAGGACGAAGCTGAATGGTCTATTGGCGTCCGATACACACTACAGTATGTATCCAATACACAGACTTTTGTTTAATTACTATCAAGACCCATTCTGTGGCCACATACAAATATGTGATGTCTCTAGTCCCAGATGACTGCTGCACACTGCCACTTGGTTGAGGGACCTTTCTAGGTGAGACAATCAGCCAGTTGTTGTGATGTATCCACCCAAGATACTTTATCAATCTCCCCTCACTCCGACATGTCTTGTAATACAGCAATATCAATGCGCAATCTCCTGTCTCCTACAGGAGTAAAGGGCGTCCACCAGACTCTTGTTGTTGACAAAACACTTTATTTTCATCTTTCCACATCCAGAGACCTCACGCAATACATTGGCAAGATGTACAGCAGTCTCAGCACATTCAAGCAGCGCCAATACTTCAGCAGATAAGGTAGATATGGCAACCCTCCTGATCTTTCTTGTCTGCCAGAATATGGGACATCATGCCTCACTAGCATCTCGTAGGAAGATCACAAAACCTCCCTGAGACCCATTGCCTACAAGGTTGGCAAATGAGGCATCCGAAAAGCACTCTACATAACAGTCGTCAAACGGCCCCATTCTTGGAATGTATAGCTTCATGTTGTCAGTCTTCACCCATGAGATCACTTTATTGAGTCTAAGCAAATCTCCTACGGTAGCTCGATTACTAATCACACTCAACTCACACACATCAAAGGCAATATCTGGCCGAGTGTGTGTGGCAATTCAACTGAGTTGTCCAATTAAAGCTCGGTACTCCGTTTTCTCGGACTCGGACAGCTCTCCTGATTTTACTGTTGCACAATGTCTACTCAGCTTGACTGGTTTCAAAGACGAAGCATACTGGAATTGGTAGAGCGTTATGCTGCCATTGATGTTGGATATGATATTGAGACCAACGTATTTAAAGGCTTTTGATTCTGAATTGCCGATGAGGAATATTTGACAAGCAGTTTATCACTTGCTGCTCGAACTCATGTGTACCAGCCCAAAGGAAGTCACTGACATATGTGCATATACAGTAATACCTTCGACTTTGCCACCACTGCTCCAAGAGAACAGCGCTGAGTCCAGTGATGACACTTTAGCTCCGAGACTCAACAACTGATCTTTTACGCGCAGATACCAATGCCTAGCAGCATTACAAAAGCCGTAAACAGTTTTCTTTAGTCTCCATAACTTACCATCTGGATATTCAGGCGAAGGACACTCTCTCAGTGTCGTTACCTTGCACGTAGGCAGCATTCACGTCCATAGTGTGGCAATCCCATTGGGTGGTGGAGGCCAAAGAAAGTGCCAAACGTACAGCCTCTTTTTTTGGGAGATCCACTATGTCTTCCTCAAATCGTCTGGCGACTAAGCGGGCTTTAACAATCGGATTCCATTTTTCATTTTTTCCGTCACAATCCATTGTACCGTTATGGCATCTTGCCCAGCATTATCTACTTCCTCATACACATCATTATTCTGCCAGTCTGTAATTTCACTTTTCTTGGTGTATAATACATCCTCAGAGTTGAAAAGAACAAGTATTTCTGCGTCATCGTCAACCACTTCCCATGTGCTAAAATTATTTTGCAAATCTATCCAATCAATGCTGCCATCAGAGACCCTCTTCAAATTGTAACAGTGTTTGTACTTTCCAGTGGCTTTACCTGCCTGACTCTCAATCCTTCCAGACACCAACTCTCCACTTTCTGAATGCATTCCCTTTATACGCTGACCAAGAGAAACTTTGGGAGGCTGATTAACCGGAACAGAAATTGTGGGAGGCTCATCAACCGGAACTGCACCATTTTCTGACTTGTCATCTGGTGGATAGTCATTCAGCACTTGCAAAGAATCATCATTAGGCTTCTCCTGGATTACACTGTTCTTCTCATCGCTGTTGACACCACCCTCAACTGCGGTATCTTGCTATGGCGCACGTGCTAGACAACATACGTGCACTCGCACGTAGACACCGCCGTGTCTCACCAGAATTTTTTCCCAGCTATCGTTTCGTTTTTGAAGGCTCCAACACGCTTGCATGCGTCGGCCTTGGTCACCTAATGGCGGCTCTCCACGCTGCTCGATCCCTGGCAGCCTCCCTGTTCAGTCCCTTAACCCTTAAGTCACACTTAATGACCTCGTCCCATGTCTTTCTCGGTCTACCCCTCCCTCAATATTAACACCTCTCACCCTCTGTACCCAATTATCATCCCCCATCCTCTCCACATGTCCAAACCACCTCAGCCTACATCTCCTCATCACAACACCAATACACTCCAGTCCCATCCTACCTCTCAACTCTTCCATCGTAAACCCAGCCCCCCCAGGCCTTGCACGCAGGGACGCACTGCACATCCACCTAATCATTGTCATTTCTGTACGTTTAAACCTGCGAATATCCTCTTCCTTTACTGCCCAAGTCTCACTACCAAACAGCATCACACTCCTAACACATGCTGCATACAAAGACCCCTTAGCACATAAGGAGAGTCCTCTCAATGTCAGGAGAGGCAACAGCTCCCTGAACTTCTTCTAACCACTTCTCACCCTAGCAACCGAGCTAACACCAGCCCCACCTCCGGCACATAACATGTCTCCCAAATAACGAAACTCCTCCACACACTCAAGAGACTCACCTGCAAGTTCAACCCTATTGCCTATTACAATTCTGAGACCGTGCCACTCATGACTGTCATTTCTTTTGTAGAAGACTTTCCATTTCGGATGTCATTTAAGTAACTCGAATGTATGTTGTGCCACAGAGCCCTAGCCAAACGTTCATCTGATTCAGTCTTTATAAACTCTTGTCTTGCTAAATGAAGAGCGATCAAAATGTCTCTCACAATTTTTGATGGTGATGTAGGTTCCAAGGCTGGAGGATCATTTGCATACACATTAGGCAGGCCAGGGTTTTGACCAAAAACAAGTTGGTTAGTAGGAAAACCTACATAGTTGGTAAGAGCATTTCTTGCCCATGCCAAGGCCACATCCAAGTCTCACTGGCTATCAGCCATTATCTTCCTAACGATGTCATCAATGACTGCATTTTGACGCTTACATACTCCGTTGCTCCATGGACTCTCTGCAGACGTCGTCATGATTTTGATATTGAAGGCCTCTCCCAATGCTCGCATTTCAGCATTGTTGAATTCACACAATGGCAATTTTGGAAGTCATCATAATGGCTACAAAAATGAAGCAGTTCATTAGGTGTGTAGGCTGGATTTCTCTCCATGAATCGGATATCTTTTGAATGATTCATCAGCATCTTTCCACGAACAGCCAGGAGCCATGGCTGATATTCCACCAAATATCATGGAAAATTTCGATAAAACAGCAGTGTGTTGCTGTGTTTACACTGTTAAGCCTCAAAACAATGGCAAGGACTGGGGTGATGCACTCTGGTGGTGAAGGAATGAAAACATTCGGGCGGGATGGTTACGTGGTGAATTTGAAATGCCAGTTAGGTCCTGGATTTTCCCCGGTTGATCAATTTTGGAATATTTAAATTAACCAGTTTAGCGCCAATTCTGGTTGACTGGCTCGTGGATAATTGAGGTTCTACTGTAGCTACTTTATTCCCAGTGATGCAAACTTATTTTCATTTGTAAGGAGGTATGGCAGATTTTACCCTTTTCTCTTACATTAGGCAACAAAGAGGATGAAAATAGTTTACGAGTATAAATTATTGCACTGCAAAAGCACATACTTACTACTCTATCTTTAAATCTGTAACATCTTTCATTTTAAGTAAACCGCTACATCTGGTTAACTGAAAATGCTGACTTCAAAGTTTTGAACTCAATGACTTTGTTTGTGAACCTCTACGTTTGATTACTCTTCCCAATCGTTTATGCACTGAGGATACTAGGCTATGACATAAATTGACATTCTCCAGGGGACTCCGATCCTCGGCCAATTTCTGTGGTTCTTTCTTTATATTTCATTCACTGGCATGTATTAATTCTTCCAGAGATTTTTCTTAATGGAAAACTGGCCAAATGCAGTGTAATATCTCAGTGTCTTTGAGTAAAAGTTGTCACCTTTCGTGCTTGTTGATCGAACTATTTAAAATAGTCCTACTAACTTACACCATTTTTCCGCTTTCTGTTGTCGACCATGGAGAAAACAGAAACAGAAATAAATTAATTTAGATTATTCCCAAGTACTGTATGCCAAATTATATTATAAATAATAAAGGCAGATTCTATTTCTTTATTGAATCTCTCTTCTTTTCAACTATATGCTACTAAAAATTATTGCGTGTTACCATTCTTGATATGAACTCCGCAAATAATTCCTGACAGTCCCTGAGCAATAGTTCTGAAATTTCAATTAGTTCTGTTTAGGATATCCTATTACCATAACACACGCACTGCTTCCTATAATTTTGAAACTGTTTTGACATTTGCTTATTGTTTTCTGTGACAATTTTACATCATAGGTTTCACCTTGTAAATATATAAGCAGGAGAAAGTGCATCATTGTTGACCGATAACTACTGGATACTCTGCTGTCACCTCAGGGCGACTGTACGACTGTACAAGGGCAACATCAGCACACAGTCCACTAAATTCACATCCAAATGGGCCTGGAGCCATAACAAGAAAAAAAACAATTATATTCATACTTACTAGTCTTGTTACATGGGATGGAAGGTGGGGCTGGAGTGAGGAGTGGTTGGAAGAAGTTCAGGGAGCTGTTGCCTCTCCTAACACTGAGAGGGCTCTCCCTCTGTGCAAAGGGATCATTGTATGCTGGATGTATTAGGAGTGTAATGCTGTGTGAGAGTGAGACCTGAGCAGTAACGGAAGATTTTTTTTTCTTTCTTTTTTTTAATGCAAGGAAGAAGAAACCAAAGGCCAGAAGCCCACAAACCATTCCAAGAAAAGAAAAAAAAAAGAAAACAAAAACAATACTAGAGAGAGCCAAATTCAACATCTGCTCATCTTGAGATGCCTGGACACACTTCGTTTGAAAGACTGGAGATCACAGGAAGTAGGAAATACAGACAAAGGGAGACAGTTTCAGAGTTGACCTGTTGCATAAATGAAGGACTGGGAATAACAGTTAACTCTTGCATTAGAGAGCTGGACAGAAAAGGGATGACAGTTTGTTGCTAATTGGGTGCTATGTGCCCATTGTAGAGGTGGAGGGATGCAAGCTGAAAGTTCAGAGGAGCAATGACCATTGAAGGAGCAACAGAAAAGAGATAAAAATGCAACAGTGCAGCGAAGAGATAGAGGTTGAAGGGAGCCAGTAAGAGTAGGAGAATTAATGAGATGAAAAACCTTTGATGCCACCCTACTGAGAAGAGCTGTATGTGGGGAGCCTCCCCACACATGAAAGTTGTACTCTACACAAAGACGAAAAAAACCCGTGTAGAGAGTCAACAGATGTGCAGGGGTAAAGAAAGTATGGAGTCGGCTTAGCACGCCTAATCTCTTAGAAGCAGATTAACAGGATCAAACGTAAAGAAATGACAATGGTTAGGTGGATGTACAGTGTGTCCTTAAATATGAGGCCTGGAGGGGCTGGGTCTACAATGGAAGAGTTGGGAGCAAGGATGGGACTGAAGTGTATTGGTGGTGTGACAGGGAGGCACAGACTGAGATGGTCTGGGCATGTGAAGAAGATGGAAGATGGCAATTGCATGCAGAAAGTGAGATGGGTGTGAAGGTTGGGGGTAGGGTTGTGAGAGGCAGATCAAAAAGGACCTGGGACAAGATCATAGAGTGTGACCTCAGAGATAAGGGACTGAATAGGGAGGCTGCCAAAGATCCAGTTCCACGGAGAGCTGCCACTAGGTGACCAAGGTTGATGTATGCAAGCATGTTGGACCCTTTATAAACAAAACAAAACTAGATGGTGGATGCAGCTGGCAGTCCTTGATATCTTGTGTCTAGATGATTCATATGTCTGACTACCTGGTGGACAGCTTCCATTTCAAGGCTGACAGTCAATTTAACACCTGAAAAGAAAAAACAATATTGTACCATTACACCATTTCAGTCCAGTGCTGTGAGGGATGGCTTCACATGGTGGCACATGAATAATGTGTCTGGGTGGCTCTGCTGGCATTACACTGACATCCCATAACTTCATGCCTTATCACCACAAAAGAAGATGATAGGCTGCTGAAGGGCCATTTTCTGCCTGCAGTCCACTGGGTTCACATCCACATAAGCCTGGGGGGACAACTGTTGTGGTAAATATTTATGAAGAGTTTGATAATTTTTCCTCACAGCCACCATTTTCTTGTAGCAAGGTAGATGTGTTTAGGTGAATTGCCTGCCCCTGCATTTTGGCACTTATTGTGTGAGCTGATGTGATTGTAGAGTTCATAGTGCCACTGTACCCTTCCACTGGGGAGCACAGTGTTCGAAATCCTGTTCTTGTATCATTACCATTTATGACTTTGGTTGTAACTAATATTACTGATTAACTGTGTATGTATAGTTATGTTTTGTGAGAGGTGATTTATGACTTAGAACCTCTTAATTATTTACTATTATAGTGAGGTAATGAAATTTGGAGACAGGGGGTCCCTTGGCATCAGCCCCACCTCTCCAGTTTGAGTTATAATTTTATGGAGTGCAGACTTGCTGGCTATGGCTCAAAGATTCATTTTTTCTCGCATGTGAGCTAAGCCAATTGATTTGTCACTACACACAGGGGTTTAGTATGTACTGGAGATGACACTCATAAAGGAATCAAGGCTGTGAATGAAGTATATGGTTAATTATAATGTTTACAGAACTGATGGGCAAGGATTATGTAACTTTTCACTGCAGGTTCTCACATTCTGTTGGAAGCCTTATGTAATTCATGATTCTTTTCGTCCTATACTTATCATAAAAAGTCAAGTATAAACTAGTACCCAGAGGAATATCCATTTTGTGTGTTTACCAGGAGACTGTGCCTTATGTACAGTACAATATATTATATGGTGATTATTTTGTTAGCGCTTCTGCATATGGTACTTATTTAAGGGTCCCCTACATGGTCAGTCATAACTGTGTGAACATGGTGATTGTGCAGGCATTACCAATTAGTATGGGTGTGATCTGACAGTTTGTGCAAATGACTGAAGAGAATCCAACATGGTCTGATATTTTTTCATAAACCCTGATGCCTGTACAATCCTGATGCTTGGTAAAAGGGAATGACTGTGCAATATGGTTTGGTAAAAGGGTCTTGTGTGTGAATTTTGAGCTTTTCTTATGCAAGTCCTTCATCCATTACCTTATTCTGCCACTGAGCTACTGAAAAGAAGCTGGAAGTTATTACTGTTCCTGAAACTTACGGTGGATGACCTAAAACATGGAGCTAGTCATGAAGAAGTACTGTGTAGTGGATGCCACACACACCATTTTTTTTTTTTCTCCCCACTCACAACCCAACCTTCAACATCACACCTCTCACCCTCCACACCCAGTTGCCATCCTCCATCCTCATTAAATGCCTAAACTATATCAATCAAAAATTGTCTGCAGGCACCCCTTGTTTTTCTCAGTTTGACTTTGCCAGTTCTGGTCATTCACATACTCAGCACAAAATAATGTAGTGTACACTAGTATATAGTGTATTATTTTTAAAAATGTAGTTAATTCAACTATGTACAAAATATACATATAAATAAATAGGTTCTAATATGTCTGGAGATGGTTTTAGGCACTACACAGGATTTATAGGCAATCACAAAGTCAAATCATGGCTCTGGGATTTTTCAGTTTTTTGAATTAATATTTTATTCATGGGTGTGCCTATTGATACAAGCAAAGTACAAGGGATCACTGTACTCAGGTGAATACAGTTTACAGGCAGATCCTGTTATATGGGCAGCCACTACACAAGAAACCTATGATGTGAGAATGGCCAATTTAGACTCAAATTTGGTGATGCCAGCACAAAAATCTGCTGTTGCTCTGGGGGTCAGTTATTCTAACCCTATTTTCCCCATAAGTTATGTTCTCCGATTTGCAAGTCTTTGCTATCCTATTTTTCACTCAGTTGTGAGTTTTCGCTATCCATAAGCACATCCCACTCGTATAACAGAACCTACCTGTAATCATCAGAGTAGATCACGACAAAAATTAAAAACAAAGGTCAACAAGATTATGTTCAAGGAAAACTGATAAAATAACAGTTGATCATACTGTACATCAACACAGGGACTGAATTATCAAAATCGACCATTGTATATCAACAAATAGGACTTGGTAAAGGACTATCGTGACTGTATGCGTAAAAATGGTAATTGTACCGTTATGTCACACAAAGGGTGCTAAAATGTCTGGATCATTTAAAGTACAGGCAAACCCCAATTTCTGATACACCTACATACAATACCCCAGAATAGTGATGGGGGTAGAAATACCACCCTACCCCACCTATCGTAGGCCAACCCTCGGTTTTACGATTTTTTTTATTTTTTACCATTTTGATATTTAAGACTTAAACTTTGTGTTTATGTTGATTTATAAAGTGTTTTTAGACTTAGATTAATGTGTTTTAGTCATGGGTAGAGTGAACACTGTCATTTGGGGTGCAGATTCTTGCCCACCCGACAAGGTACAAAGCAGTGTGAAGACCTAGGTGAATCAACAAAGAATATTGTGTGTTTGACCACTGAACATCTAAAATATCAAGGAATACATAATAATAATTTTAAATATTAATAATTATGAAAGTATTAAAGAGTAAATATTTCAGGAACTGATGAAAACTGTGACCGATAAATCATGTTTACATTCAGGCTGTTCAAGAGAAAACGCTTTGAAAATACACAGGAGTTTCTAAATAAATGTTGGAAAATAAGAGAGAAGAAAATAATGGAGCTCAGCAATCAGAACAGTAACTAAAATGAAATAAGGAAAGGCCGTTGAAAAAGCTATCCCGATTGCATCATCGATCGCATTCCCCATCAAAACATCAGCGATTCTCAGTCACAACATTTTGCACCTTGGACGATTCTGTCATTCATACATTATTATTATGCATAACAGGTGTTTATTTAATTGTCCCGGGACTGTCTGATGGTGGGATTGTATACAACGCTGCTGCTTCTTCTCTACTGAGTTTGAATACGAGTTTTCAGATCGCATTCTCCAGTGACCTAGACTGGGTACAAGCGAGATGGGCTCTGATTTTAGGCTTAGGTTAGCTACTTTTACAGCTGTTACGCCATTTAGAGTGGCTTGTTTTATTTTATTTTTTTTAGTCATTTGGGTGGGTTTAGGACTTGGATGGGAGGAAACCCAAGGCTCAAAAATGCATCCCTATATTTTACATGTTAAATCTACCCCAAGATAAGATACTTCACCTAGCAATGAGTTTGTACTTATCCAATTGCATTGTTAAACCTAGATTTGTCTGTACACCTCTTCCTCACTATTCAATTGGGATACGTTCCATGAAAAGTGGTTGAATAACGAAGTGGTCGAATAATGAACCTATTTTTCCCATAAGATGATTAAGAAATAGGGAGAGTTTGATTCCTGACCACCTTCATAAAAAATATTCAATAAAGATGGAAAAAATACCGGTAAATATGAATGAAAGTGACACAGGGATTTGAGCTGTTTTCTTATACGCCTATGTTCTCAAGGAAAATTATTTCAGTACTGCATACATCTCAGATGACTGACATTTGATTTTCAATCAAAAAAATATTGGAGAACAAACAAAATATACCACCTTAGTGACATTTCAGAAAGCCACCTGAATGCTCTCGATAGTGTGTCTATTGCTGATCCTGCCAACTGGACATGATGTCACCACGCCAAACAAACTCAGATGTATACAATTTAAAACCATAAATTGCAGCGGATGCCTAACTGGGGAGCTTCACCCCCAGGATCCCCCAGTTATAAGCTACCTAACCTGGTGCAAACTAAGATGTGCATTACATAGAACTGGTGACAAAACAGTATCATGTATTCAGAGCGTTCGTTAATCATTGGCTGCAATTGTCACCCGCCCATGCAATGGCGAAACACTCACTCTGGTTGGTCAGCACATGACTGTGCTTGACAGAGGTAATTAGTAGGGGTCCAGGGTGGAGCCATGGTGGTGATATAGTATTCCATGAGGCCAATAGAAATGCTGACAGATGAAGAGGCAACCGATCAGCAGGGCAGAGTGCAGAAGAGAGGCAGCTCAGCCGGTCTGTCTGGCAGCGAACGGTGTCGAAATGGCGGGGATTAAAGGGTATAGATTTATAGATGTCAAAACAACAAATTGTCGAGTAACAAACTTGGCATACATGGAAATAATCGCATAACAGTCAATCGTACAAGCAAGGGTGACATCAAACTTAAAGTGCTATACTGTACAGTACAAGTACTGTGGGGGCATGGCGGCTCAGTGGTAGAGCGCCTGACTCGAGACCGAAGTCATGAGTTCACATCATGCCCAGGTAAGCTGCCTTGCCGGGAGATATAGCACTCTCCTGTCACCTAGCTGGTTGTAGCATGCCGTGGTTCAACGGATTAGAGTGCTCTGACACAAGGGTTGGAGATTCAAGTCCACCCAAGGGTCACTGGTAGACATCAGCAAGGGCATCCAGTCATAAAGTGCTACACACTCCAAAACCAAAGTCTACCCTGGGGCAACACCTTAGACCTCATAAAAAAATAAAAAAAAAGGGGGGACACTGTGTAAAAAGGATAAAAGAAGAAAAAAATTGTGTTCAGCTTGGTTGTGGCTGCATATTCTCACAGGGCATGCAAG
The DNA here is from genome assembly GCA_018397915.1 of Birgus latro. Taxonomy (NCBI): domain Eukaryota; kingdom Metazoa; phylum Arthropoda; class Malacostraca; order Decapoda; family Coenobitidae; genus Birgus; species Birgus latro. The sequence goes on along the minus strand of JAGKTI010004831.1, from coordinate 19,213 downwards.
GGTGAAGGATATATCTATATTACTGTAGTAGAATGTCCT
>JAGKTI010004830.1:15916-37224 GCA_018397915.1 Birgus latro | reverse complement strand
TATATATATATATATACATATACTGTATCGATCTTGCATCCCTTTTCTTGCCCATTCAGGAGCGTAGAAAGCGAGATAAGGATACTCAGTCCAAACAAGGCAAGTTCCTACTTCTAAGGGGATTGCGAATACCATTTTCTCGCTGAGTGGCATAATATGATTAGTAAACCCCAACCGTTCCTCAGTGTAATCTTTTATGGTCCTCATCCTGTTGGGGCTCCTTAACCCACTAGACCACTTCAGACATTCACATGATAAAATGGTTAGCACGCAACATACAAAACAGTTTCTATGGTTACAGGAAACAGTTTGAAGCGTCACTTAACCCAGTGTCGCTTGCAGGTGGCTCTGCACTGACTGAATAGATGGTATGCATCCAGTCAGTAATATAGTACATGCTGCTTACTTCAGATATTCGTAGCGAGAGTGACCAGTCGCCTTTCTCTTGAGCAGCTTTATCTGAGTTAAAACCATCCAATCCTCTCGGACTTAAACTGTTTGGTTCTCCTTTCTTTGGAATACCTTTACCCACTAGCTCACCAGGTGTCCGTTGGATTGATATATGATCTCTATTCAATTTACTTGCTGGTTTCCTTGTTACAGAAAATAATTTACCTCCTTATTCAGTGAAGTGTCATCTAAAGGCAGCAGTACATCGAATGAGTGTATGGTAGGCGCCACTACTTACCAAGTTCCCAACATTAAAAATATTTACCCTTGAAATATGAGGTTGTACGTGTTTGTTTATACAAGATGCGGGAACCTCTCAGGCTCCCTTAGTGTGTGGTTCATTCAGCCGCCACTACGACACACATGCTGCCCTAAGACTGTCTTCATTACACCTCAGGCCTCCGTCACATGTGGTACAACTTACTAACTTTATAAACCCTACAACTTTTTTATTGGTGCACCAGCCTCGCGGACGACGGTGACGGCTGAGGCTGGAGAGATGAAGCCTTCACTCTTATGTCAACGGCTGTCAAAGCACATCATGGGATATGGAAGTAACTCAAGCTAATGTGCTCGACAAAACGTAAGAGGAAATTGCCCAAGATTTAAGTGATGCATAGATGTAAATACGTAATACCTTCATTTATGATGTGTTATTTTGGTATATTTTTGGTGTCTTCATACGTTTTAATTCAAATGAAAAAATATTTCTTCCTCTGATAGGACTAATGAAGGCTATGTCTAACTCCCTCTGTTTTAAAACGTTTCTCTAAAGCTGAATACATTTGCCTGGAAAGGGAAGGAAGGAAAAAGAAAGTCAGCTGGAAGGAAGCGTTAAGAGAGAACGAGGGAAACGGAAATAATCTAAGATAATGTGAACTTCGATAAAGAAGAGAAGTTATCTAAGACTTTGATGTTACAAAAGGATGGATTTTTTTTTTTTTATAACTTTCTGTTAGACTACGTCTACGGCACTGGCAACAGTAGGGTACTCCCGGTTTATTTCGTCAAGCAGTCCCATCAGCCACAGGTAAACAGTCGCCTCTACTGGGCCATCCTATGCAGTGAACCGATGTTCCCCTGCTGTAGACAGTGCCCCGCCATAGCGAGGCGAGGGGAAGACAGAGGAAGTCTGGTCCGTGTTTGGACGCAGCATTTGAGTCTCCCCACCCACTTAGCAGGAGAACATAGTAGATTGAACATCATCCCGGTATTTGATTATATGGTTACCACCCAACAGGGTTGCAAATTGTTTCTTGTGTTACAGGAACTCTTTAGGCTTGTTACTCAGTGTAGAGTCAACTCAGGAGGAAGTAGGCAGCACTACATCATGTAAGTGAATGATGATTACCATCACACTATTTTTATTACTGCGGCTACCACACAATGTTACTGAGCTTAGGGAAGGTCTCTTGTAACGAACGGGTTAATAAAGATTAAATCCAGTCACTCCAATTTGAAAAGCTTCTCTATTACTAGCTAAAATCATTAGAAATAGCAAATATACAATCTAAAGGGCGTTATATGATTGTAGGGGTTAACATGTGGCATATCCTGCTGTAAAAATAAAATAATGAAAGTGGCAGTTATCCTTGAAAAGCTGCACAAAGCTCTCAGGATTCTTTAGGTTTGTAGCTCTTTCACCGATTAGTTCATATGGTGATGAATTGATTGGGCAGTGAGAAAAAGTTAATTACTAGTTGGTGTGGCATGAATACGTTGAGATCCTTTTAGCTCATGGACATCATAATGGTTTTATTTATGTTGGTAGCAAATGATTTTGTTTTCTTTTTAGGATTATGAAAAAAGTGTCGAAAAGGTTAATGAAAGCTAACTCTTCAAGTCGGAAATACTTCTGAGATGAATAATTCGTCTCAGTATAGCAAGAACATGAATGAGAAAGAGATCACTGCGCAGAAAATAGTTACGTAAAACATAAAGTGCTAATAAAAACAACGTGACTCTTTGATTTGATGCACTTTCATAATACGGCCCACCGTTTACTTTTCCCTCGCACAATCCTACCAGTTACGGACAATAAGAGCACGATATTGCCGACTTAAGGAGCTTTGTGCCCAAGTCCTCTCTTCCTCACAGCCGTTCCATGTCTCACAAAACTGTCTCTCGTGTGTGACTTGCTAAGCATAATCCAAATGTATATTGCGTGGGGGTCGAAAAGGGCAACCTGGATTTTGGAGATGAGCGGCAATTAATGTGAATCTAAATTATTTACGTCTACGCAGAATGGCCTGCTAGGAGACAGAGGCACAAGCTGAAGTGGGAGATAGCCATGAATAAGGGCCGTATTATTCTAACTGAGAGCCTAAAGATGTATGTAACTCCTAATTAATGACAGTGAGTTTTCAGCCATTTCGGAGCTTGGTAATAGGTTAGACAGCATTCTAGCCTACTTTATATAACGCAGTCTACAACGCGGAGATGATAAGTCAAACTTTGTATTTTACATTGTGCCTTCCAATAATAGTGTCAAATACTGGGGATCTGACTTCCTTTTTGAGATCCCTGAGGCATGACAGTACTTCATTATGACAGAAATGAAGAGCAAAGGATATGGGTAGACTTTTAAAATTTTTAGTCCAGGGTAGTTTTGTAAAAGTAGAATTGGAGCTGTGAAGAGTAAGACAAAACTGAAAAGGCAGGAAACAGGATATAAGAGGAGGCAGTGGCTGAATTGGTAGAGGTGGTCTGCAGTCCTAATGGCCCCGGGTTCGAATCCCGGCTGAAGCGGGGATCGCTTTAAGGATTTGAATTTCATAAAGCAGACTTTACTGATTTACCAGAAGACCCGCCGACATGTCGCAAAAAGAAAAAAAATAATAATAATAATAGTAATAATAATGAACAAGTCCTGTATGAGATACCCTTAGCATGTATTCGGTATGGACGGTGGGTGTTAGCCCATAAGTGACACCATGTGAAAATGAATGGATGTTGAATTTGGCTCTCTGTTATATTGTTTTTGCTTTTTCCTTGGAGGGAACAATTTGCGGACTCCTGGCCTTTGGTTCCTTCTTCTTTGTATTAAAAAAAAAAAAATGTGGAGGTGTATGACACGAATAGGGACTATTGGGCCTTGGGAACGGGCTGTGAAACGTATGTCCAAAGTCGAACACATAAAAAAAAAATAAAAGTAGACTTTTGGAGAAATCTGAGACGTGGATAATTCTGTAAAGACGCAGGATTTGCAAGGGAGGACTGTGAAGATGGAAAGTAAGGCATAACTGAAGAGGCATAGGATGTAAGGGGAGGCGGTGGCTCAATCGGTAGAGAGGTGGCCTGCAGTCCTAACGGACCCAGGTTCAAATCCCCGCTGGGGCAGGGAACAGTTTAAAGATTTGAATTTCATTAAATCAGGTATTACTGATCTACCAGAAGACCTGTCGACATGTCGTAGAAATACCCCCGCTAATACCAGTAAACCAGTCCTGTATGAGACAGCCCTAGCTTGTATTCAGTATGGACGGTGGGTGTTAGCGCCGAAGTGGTGACATGTAGAGGTGTATGGTACGTAGGAGGACTGCTGGGCCTTGATAGCAGGCTGTGAAGCCTATGCCCAGAGTCGGACACATGGGGAAAAAAAAAGCCGAATTTATTACTGTAGATGTTTCAGAGAAGAATAGCTACATGAATGGACAGATTTACATGAGAGAATGAGAAAAAGGTAGTATGGATAAGGCAGGAGATACATTGTTGTAGAATTATGAAACAGGCTTGAATTGTGAGAGACACTACTTCCAAGGGAAACTTCCAGAAGTGGAGAGGAAAGGAGAACCGAAAAGGGAGGAGGTGTGGTATATATATACTGTGGTATTATTTCAAGAGCAGAATAATTATTATGGGAGGCATAATTTGCAGGAACAGGTTAGGAAGATGAGGAGTGGTAAAGAACTAAACAGGCAGGGGATAAGGATAGTAAGTTGGAAATTTTTATGAGCAGAATATTTAGAAGAATGGCTTTGCAACGGGCATGGAGAATAAGGTACAACCGAAAATCTTTTTTTTATATTAATATTCTCACTGTATAGTTGAATTGCTTAAGTATCGTGTAGCAACAAGGTAAAAATAAGTCTTTTATACACACTTTGGACTCTAGAAATTTTTGGATTATGGAACAGTATCAAGAAGTGAATGCTGTGTCTATGGTTTGGGAAGCCAGAATAAAAAAAAAAAAAATTAAATGAGACAGAAACTTCCGATACCGGCCTGTTGAAGAACTGTGAGAACAAAAGACGGATGCCGCACTGAAAGTATTTGTGTTTTGAGTAAACAGATTATTATTATATGAAAATCGTGTTTGTGAGTGTTTTGAGATTCTGTATGTTTGCAGGATTTAGAAAAGCAGAAATATAGGCAGAATCGAACTGGCAGAGATGTGACGAGATTGGTGGAACACTGAGATCACTGTGTGTGTGTGTGTGTGTGTGTGTGTGTGTGTGTGTGTAAGTGAGGCATGACATGTGTGAGTGTCGGACAGTAATCTGGTAGGAGTGTGTGGCAGTAAATGTGAGTTGGTGGAGGGGCTTAACCATTACCGTTGACAGCTCTCCCTCCTCTTTTGCATCACCCACTTTGTATCTGCAATACATCTGTATCCAAGTCAATTACAGCCTGGTGGTAGGCGGGGCAAGAATATGAATAAATATGTCGTGGTCGGAATGCCTCAAATATTCATTTCCTGCCAAGGCTAGTTGATTTTATTCAGGTGAGAGTGTATAGTACGAGGCTGACAGAGCTAATAGTGACACCGTTAATTCACCATTAACTCTCCTCTAGTCGGAGGAACTCTAGTATTCTATTCCAGCTAACTCCAGACGATTTTATACAGTTGCTATTGCACAACTCCGTTCTCAACCCTCCTTCCCTTTTTTATCATTCTGCACCAGTAATACATATGTGTGCAGGTCATCCACGGCCTGGTAGAAAACAAGAGTTTTACCTAACCTGTTCTATCACTCCAAGCTCTGCGGTCCCTCCCAAGAAGCTGCAAATTGCAAGGCCCTCAAGCAGTACCTCTTTTTAATGGAATAATTATTGTTTCCATGACCGAGAGCCACCTGAATGCGTCTCGTGCATTACGGAGGTTGTTCTCTCAGGCCTGGACGTATACTTTCTTTTCTCTTGCCTTCTGACTAGTGAAAAAAAGGCTTGGCTTAATCACGCTTGTTCTCATTCTGTCCGCAGCAAGAATGAGGCCTACAGAAAGTTCCGGCGGCAACACACCCCAGAATCCCTCCTGTTTTATACTCTATCCGGAATCGTGCCAAGTCTACTGTTTACTCTACATAGAACAATTTCATTCGTACTAAGAGCTCTGAACTCTCTGACTCAGATTCTTCTCGTTCCTTCTAGCACGTTGCCAAAAACTTTTGAACAACTTTATTTCGCCCTCCTTCCCTCCTCTTCTTGCAGTGATGGCCCTGTAGCTGTTTCTTCCTCTAAGATGCAAAACTCATTGCTGAGACTTTCTCCTTCAGTACCAAATTGGATGATACCGTTACTCTTTCTTCATCTCCTCCTCTGACTTCCTCATCACTGATATAAAAATTTCTTCAAGTGATGTACTTTCTCCCATCACTAACCTGAGTACTAATAAGGCGTACTGGCCTGATGAGGTCCCTCCTGATTTCTTAAGAACTGCACTTCAGTGCCGATCCTCTGCTTAGTTATACTTTTTCGCCTCTGTCTGTCAAGTTGTATCTTTCTTTCTTTCTTGCTGGTATTTTTTTCGTTTTCAGTTTGTCCCGAAGAAGAAGGACCGTTCCCATCCATTTAACTATGGCCCATTTGCATTTATATCTTGTATTTCAAAAAATTTCGAATACCTTCTTAATTTTTTAAAACACCTTTATTGCGATAGCTTTCTTTCCGATCGCCAGTATGGGTTCTGCCAGGGACATTCCACTGTTGACTCCACCTTGTTCTCTGACTCCTGGTCATCATCTTTTCTGGACTTTGGAGAAAGCTTTGCTATTGTACTTGCAATCTCAAAGGCTTTCGACCGAGTCTGGCATTAATCTTTAATTTTCACGCTAATTCCTAACGGTCTATACTTCTATCTTTGCCTTTATCTCTAGCTTCCTCTCTGGTTGCTGCATGGCTGCTGTTGTGGGTAGTCACTGTTCTTCTTCTAGAGCTAGAGTATATGTAATGGTGTTCCTCAGGTTTCTGCCGCGTCACCAGCTCTCTTCCTTATTGTCATCAATAATCTTCTGAGCTGCACTTCTCACCCTATCCACTCATACGCTGGTGGCTCCACCTCTTCATCCGCTTCTCACGGCATCCATCTCAGCAGTTACTTCAGCAATCACGAGCTGAGGTTATGACACCTAATTTCTAACCTGGCTCATATTTCTGATTGAGGTAAAAGAAACCTTTTTTTTTTTTTTTATCCTAAACCCAGTCCCTGCACCTTTTCACAGGTAAAAATCCTTTGCTGGGGTATCCTTTAATATTCAGCTTTATGCAACTTAGTCATTTATGTCCTTTCAGCAACCATGTTTTTTAATGCATCCAAGACTCAGTTCCTACACCGTTTCACAGGTCAAAATCTTGTGCTGGAGTATCCTTTAATATTCAGCATTATGCAACTTAGTCATTTATCTCCCTTCAGCATCCAGTGTCTGATTCTTCCGGGACCAATCATGGAAAGATCCCATTAATTTTCTTGCAAACTCTGCTTCTAAGTGAATACGTGTGCTGTACCGTCTCCGTGCTTTCTTTACCTTAACACAGCTGGTGACTTTGTTCATGGTCGTTATTCACCCCTGTTGGGAGCACAGCTCGGATGTGTGGTGCGGTTCCCTACGTACTGCTCTTTGAAACAAGGCGGAATCAAAGTTTTTTTTTTTTTCAACTCCCCTCCTGGTACTGACTCTCATCAACAATTGTCTCTCCTCGTTCTAATGCTGAATTTTTGTCTCTTCACCATCGCTGCTTCAGTGGTCACTGCTCTTCTGAACTGTCTGCTTGCATCTCTCCTCAATTACGGCGCGCGCGCAGTACCCGACTTGTAAAGTACTATCACCCCATTCTCTCAAACATTCTAGTAAAAGGTTAACCGACACTTTTGGTCACTTACGTATGAAACAGGTCAGCTCTTGAACTGTTATCCTCAGTCTGCATTTCCCTCTGCCTATGGCCTCAACTCTGTTAAAAGCAATGTGTCCAAGCAACTTGAAAGGATCGGATTTTGATTTTTTTTTTTCTCGAGGCTGGAACAGCTTTGCATGCTTCAGTCCTATGGTTCCGTCTGCTCTGCATTAAAAAAAAAAAAAAAAACAGTAATTTGACATTTCTGTATATTTCATTTTTTTTGCTATTTCCTTGCCATCGTAATCAGCTTTGAAAATTTCCACTGAACAGATGTGGTTAAGAACTGTGATTTTTTTTTTATTATCTTCTGCGTCCTGGAAACCCACATAAATGAGTGACGCTTGTTTAATTTATTCTTGCTGTAGGGGAGATGTCCTCCTGACCTGAATGAAATCGCCTGATGATAATGAAAAAAAAGACAAAGAAGTAATTGATTATATCACAGATGTATGCAACAAATGTTGGTTTACCTGAAGGAGAAGAAGGCAGTGCTTTATGTTTATCGGCTGCGAGAAGGCCATTAATCGTTGTCTCCCATGGTGACTTAGGTCGACAGAAAAAAAAAAATACTCTCTGACAGCCATGGTAGACCAGATGTTACTGGCTTTTTTATAATCTCATTTTTTTTCTCTACCTGTTTAATATTTTCAAACATAGCCACTGCAACAAACATGACTTCTTTATTACAGTAGCACCCTGTTGAACATGTTTTGAGCATTGACTGAATAACATATAAATTTTATTTTTCTAAAATTTTGCTTAATTTCATAAAGAAAAGCGTGTAGATAATGTGACATTTCAATTGGTCCTCTGAAAAAAAAATAATCAAATGAATTTGTTACGACTTTATTAGAAGAAATCTGTAAACTTATATTCATTTTTCTTCGCCAGTTGGCAAAAAAAGAAAGAAAAAGGAATGACTGTTGAATCAAGGTAGACAACCAAAGGGTAAAAAAAAGAAAAGAAAAAAAAAGACGGTCAGTGAAAGCTAAACCCCAGTCACCTCACAGAACACGGCTTGCTTTAGTTGTTTTCCATGCAGATACCCAAATGTACTGCAGGGCGAACAGGGGCAGGAGGGAAACACATTGAATCATATCTGTAGGACCGGCGCTAATACTGGACTCAGGTTCTTCCAGCTGCGTTTAGAACGTGGTAACTAATGCATCACTGACTCCCTCAATAATTTAGTCAGCCATAACATACATATATGACATCCATGGCGCAGATCATTGTCCAACATTCGTAGAAGAAAATTTTAGAAGATCCAGTTTTCGTTACAGCCGCCTACATTGATCTACAACACACACACACACACACACACACACCAAGCAAAACAGTAACTCATGGCTTTAAAAAAATATTAAAATCGTTTGTAAACAGCACAAATAAAGCAACGTACGTCAACGTATTGAAGGAGTTAATGTCGCTTGCTTTGTCCCATGCTTCCTGTTGCGATAATTTTTTTCAGATTTTTATTTTTGTCACGTTTAATGTCGCCTGCCTGATGCTTCCTCTCACCTACCTCGACGCCTCTCACCAGTATCAACAAACCTCAGGGGAGTCGTATTTATCTACTAACAACTTTCCCGCCTCCCTCTCCTGCGGGCAACCCATCACACACTTTTGCCTTGCACGCCAACTTGTGGTGCGTCCTTTCTGCGCTCTGACCCTCCCTCCCTCCCTGCCTACCCTCATCTCCATCCATGTAGTTTCTCCCCATTTTTTTTGCATTTCCAGTGTCAGTCTTGACAGTGATATATTGGTGCGTCGTTTCGTGGGTTGTCCTGTCTTCATGGCCGTCTCACCTCTCCTTTCCTCACCTTCATCCATGCAACCCCTTATCCCCCTAGTCTGTTTGAGTATCCACTGTTAATCCCGTCCCTCCCCCGTCCCACATTCTCCTTTAACATTAACAGGTCCTACAGTTGTCCAGTCTATTTCTTGAATATTGAGCTCTAATACTACGCGCTAGAATGTGACGAAAAAAAAAAAAAAAAAAGGCTATGGAAAGGATGTACAACCGCCGTACTGTTTTTTTCTGTCACTGAAGTACACCCACTAAAAAAATTATCGGCACTTTTTTAGAGTAATAAAATTTGACACACCGGACGAGAGATGTGAAAATAAACTGAGTAACGTGCTTGATTGGTATCCCTGATCTGCTGACTATTAGGTCCGTATTCATGTGGCATTAGAAACTTCGTAGCACCCCTTTCTATGCAGTTTGTTTGCTTATTAATTATCACTGCCTTTTACGTTACTTAGAGGGTTTGAGTACCAACCTAGTAATCATGAAAATTATAAGAGAGGATGTTGATGTGTAATGCGCGGAATAAATTGCTATCTAAGAAGTGTTACGAGAGATCCCAAATAAAATTTTATCTGAGAAGTGAAACGAAAGAACCCGAACCCACTTACAATATAAACAGTGCTCATTCGATGCCCAAATTGTCCAAGAGGAAACATTTTCATAGACAACACATTCCTCAGTTATGCAAATCGAGAACCGTCTGGAGTAAAAGCCTATCCTAAAATAAAGGAAAATGCTAACCAATCACCACCTACGCGATGTTATTGTCGTTAGACTGGTGATACACTAATCTCATTTTCAAAATCCATGCACTACTACATTCACGTGTCATTTATGTAGTTCGTATTACAGCAATAATATAATACATATTGCATATACTTTTAATGTTTTGTTCATGGGGTGTTGGTTATACTTAACATTTAGGCCTATAGAGTTTGCCACCAACCCATTCTTAAATTGCTAATTGTGATTGTCATTTATCACAACGTGTAAGAAAAATCCTAAGGTGGTAATCTCAGATACGATGGATGCCAAGCAGAAAAATAGCACTTTGATTTCTGTATTACCTAGTGGATAATGCTTTACTGTTTCGAGACCTTCCTTCGAACATTGTGTCCCACTGCTATGGATTATTCGTCATACATGACATGAAGTTACGGGAGTACTATATATATCTGGAGAGAGAGAGAGAGAGAGAGAGAGAGAGAGAGAGAGAGAGAGAGAGAAGGAAAGGTCCGAGACATTGGGTTGGGGAGGATCAGGTTTACCAACCCATACCGCGTCTTCACGGCTTCTGTGCCTGTGATAGTTGCCAAGGGTACCGAAGCAAAAGGTGCCGGTAATTATTTTAATGGGTGTACGTTAATGTAGCTGCAAAAGGATGAAAATCTGGGCCAGGTTAAGGTTAGAGAATTATACCTACCTAACCAAACCCGTCTTCACCTTCGTCCTCGTGGACTCCTATTTTGCGTGAATTTCCGATTCTTATTCTGTTACTAGTTTTGCTTCTAACTAATTTCGCGTCCTTCCAGCGCCCTGCCATCCTGTACTGTGGTCCCTCCTTACGTACCCCTCACCGTCTTCGGCCTAAATTTCCCTCTCTTCTTTAATCTGGAGAATCTGGTTGATAACCTTTTTAATTAGCTTTCCTGCTACCGAACGACTTTGTTAGACTGGATACAGACATCAGTAAATAGCAAGATATCCAGTGTTAATCTCGAAGGTCAGTTTTACCTTCTACGCTGCCTTGAGATGCATTCTCTCTGTGTGCTGCCTTCCCTCTCCATGTTCATCTGCACTTGCCTTCTCGACCATCATCATGGATATCCTTATTTTGCGTAACTTTTCACTTTTTAAATGTTCATTCCAACTAAGTCTATTGTTTTAATTGTTTTTCCTGCTACCAGATAGTTACGTCTGATTATAAGCTGAACAAAATCGCTTAGAGATGAAAATGATAATTAAAAAAGGCGTTATTGAGTTGACGGAATAATCGAGAATAATTCTTCCTGTTATGCCTGGTAGTTTCCCATTGTATTTCCTGTCTATCATCAAGCAGTTCATTGATGTATTGTCCCTTCTGCTCTGGTATTATCTATCGCCGCTACTACTTTGTTTTGCCTCCCGGGACTTTAAACATTCATCCTTTCAATCCCAAGCAAATGACACTTATGATACAGATCTATGGTCAAACGGTCATCGTCAGTTGTTGCTGATTCACCAGACTGATTTTTCAAAGTCTGTAGAAAGAAAAGCATGAAATATGACCGGACTTTTGTTGCCGAGTGTTACATTTTGTTTAAACTGTCAGTATTTTTCATGTAGAATTATCTGTATGTTATGATAGGCCTGGTAGCTTCCCCTTGCTCCTGATTATAGTCACAGTTTCTTCCCCTCCCTTTAACCGTTCAGCTTCTCTTACTATCAGCCGTGTTACTAAACTGAATGCGTGATGTTAAGAAGTCCTTACTTTATAACTGTCAATTTTGGAACACTTGTGTGAATAGGAAAATGTTTTATTGCTTTCTGAGTTGCGTATGTAATTATCAAACAAATAAGGAAGTAGAATTTTCAGCAAACTCCATCATGTGTCAACAATAAGGTTAAATTCTAGGTGTTTGTAGACCTCCGCACTTTGTATTTGCAAGTTTTTGCCTGAGGAGTTCAGCACTCTTTTTTAATCATTGTACTTTACATTGTTCTCGAGCTGGATTGTGTTTTGCCTTCTGAGTTCCAAGTTTTCAGACATATCACTTCACAAACCACTGTTTGCACATATATCCACCATCTACACTGAGTATGTGCCAGGACTTTTCCATTCAAAACTGGCGTGATAACATTAGTAAAAGATCAGTAAAAACTTTTAACGGAATTTCAGTCGCCAAATTGTTCCTTGCCGCAATCTGGGAAGCGTAGAAGCAACAACGCTGGCTGTTGCAGTCTGAAGGAAACACAAGAGACAAAGACAAGATCCAAGATTTATTTGACCTTTCGCTTGGGACGGCTTCCTCAAGAATAACGAACAATTTATTGGCTATTGACCACTCGCCCGAAGGCCCAGGTCATTAAGCCATTATTTTATTGGTTTTATTTTTCTTAATTTTAAAGTTCAGTTTATTTTATTTTTTTGTGAACCCATTAACAGAAAAAAACAATCTAACATCCTTACACCGGAGAACGCAAAAAGAAAAATAAAACAATCTAACATCCTTACACCGGAGAACGCAAAAATAAAAATAAAATAAAATAAAATGCTACCGAAAGATACAAATAGCTAAACCTAACTATACAGTATATCCATAGCGTGCGTCCATTTATGGTTAAAATTATGAACCATCGACTGCAAATGAGTAATGACTCTCTACATTACACACCTGTACTCATCACCTGCTGACTGTCAGGCGAGGTACATGTATTAATATTGGGGACCTCAACATATGGGAAAAAAAACACACACACACAGATGAATAAGGAACTATTCCATATACACCAACTGTCGACCTTAATTAAGAAAACCTAAACGGATGCAAATCATTATATACTGTATGTACAAAAAGTCAAATACTTTGCCCAACAGAACACCTTTGACTGGAAGTGCCAAATACCTCTCTATATTGCACACTTGCACTCATCAACTGGTGACTGTCAGGCGAGGCACGTGGTTTAACATAAGGGACATCAATATAAGAAACAAATGTCAGAAGCAGGAACTATTTCAAATAGGTCACCTATCCAGCCTAATAAGAGTAAACCACATAGGCAAATATGCGGCTGATAAAAACCATAACCAGTTACAGTTAAAAGGTCATTACACAAAACAATCCGGTCTCCTTAAAAATAATAATAATAATAATAATAATAATAATAATAATAATAATAATCACTTTTTCAGTCATGAGAGTCCCATCACCCAAGATTGTGGAAAGGAAAAAGGGGACGTCTGGGACGCCACAGTAACTTACAAATGAAGAATATTCACGAATAAACCGGCGAGAGCGCAGGGCGATATGGTCGATAGATAACACCGTATCACAGATGTTACAATGCGATGGAAACCGTTTCTCAATATATGGCGTGCTGTTCTTAAGGAAGCATGCCAATACTCTTTCTCCCAGGCGACTGGATCGGCTGGCAGATTCCCAGTAGCCAAGGAGTGGCTTATTAGTGGAAATATTATTCTGGTCCACTGAACATGCCACAGAAAGTTTATTCATTTATTTCCAAGGGAGAGACTCGACCGCAGATCACAAGGAACGTCCCAAGTCTCCTCGAGTTCTACACCTTACTTCACAGATAAGTCGATACGACAATATTGCCATAGTTACGACAATGACCAGGTACTCAGATCAGAATGGAGGACTTCTAGCACGAATGCAATTTATAAATGATGTAAATCTGGATTTCATTAGAATCAGTAGTGCAAGAAGCAGTTGCCTGAAGGGCTGACTTGGAAGCTGATAATATGACAAACATGTCTTGTCGAGAACTTAGAGTCCATGGCTTTGTTAATGGCCAAAGTTCAGAGGTAAACACAGATATATAAGTCAGCAACCGACACCTGAGAGCACATTCAGTTGACCACATGCTAACATCCCCATATTCATTCGAATTTGAACCATCGGTTTACTACTGGTGGGACCCCCAAATGGCGTCTAATGATGTTTCTGAACAGGTGGTAGACCCCTGCGTACAGCTTCCTGATCTTCGGTGCTGGAAACCATGAACAGTCAGTGACTTCCAAGGCACTATATTTTTAGACGCCAACTTTTCACAGTCGTTGAGGTCCTCCTCCTAAGCTCCTGGGTCAGTAAGTCGAGGTGAAGGGCAAGTTGCTGACGAGCTTCCCACCCCTGCATAAGATGTTGGTGTTGCCGCTGGGGGGTACAACCACACTGCCATTATTAGATTTCTGTATGGTCTAAAGTCCATATGAAGTTAGCAGGTATTCTCGGCGAATTTGGAGAGGAGGTACATTCGCTTCCACTTCCATATGAACTATTCGCAAACATTTATTCTGCAACTCATCTGACCTCCTTAATGTGGCATCAGATGTCAACCCATACACCTGTGAATCATAGTGAAGCTTAGGTCATATAAGGGCTTGTGCACCATTAATAAAGATTTTCTGGTGGTTCCCCAATTAGTACCCACTAGGTACTTAAGGACATTTAAAGATTTATCACAATTACAAATTAAATTATTAACATGATATTTAAAGTTTATTCTCCGATCAAAATGTAAGCCCCCAAATTTTACGTAATTCTGAAAATGTGCCAGCTGATTAACCACAATCAAAATCAAGTTATGGACGTATGGGTGGTAAAGTCTACAGTGGCATAAGCTTAAATCCCCAGTGCAAGGGCCACTGGTGAATGGAATCATGCGCTGCTTTAATCCGCCCAGCCTAAACTAGTGCTTTACAGGAAGAGTACCATATTGCACAATCATCAGCATTGAGTGAGTATTTAATATTCCTCAAGACAGGAGCTGATGACAGAATATCATTGATAGTAATACTAAGCAGAGTGAGACTAAGCACACTGCCCTGGAGCACCCCATTTTCTTGGATAAATACATCTGACGTTACTTGATGGAGCTGTTTGGCACAGAAAGTTCTGTCCCTCAAATATTGAAATTAATTGTACAATAAAGCCCCAAATTTCGCACCTAATTGGTTCCGTGAAATGTACCGCGAACCATGAAACTGCCGAAGTTAGGGCATTGATCCTAGGGGAAATAGGCTAATTGGTTGTGGGTCCCAAGGCAACTCCCCCTAAAACCCACTTATGAAATGTAAAATTTACTGATGACACCTGGAAAGAAACTAGTATTAATGCAAAGTACATAATAGGCAAGGAAACTCAATTGGGATGCTGGAGTGAGGTGCTTAATGGAAGGAATGGAGGTATAAATTTCTGAGGCAGGTGGTGAGGCTACTGCGCCCCGCCACATTTGGCACCTCCACCCTCCTCTGCCTCGGCTGCCTTCGCCTCTCCACACAACACATCCATCCTGTGCTGTATCTCTTCTGCGGCAATGGCGGCAAACAAGTGATGATCGCTTTCCCTGCGCACGGTATGTTTACGTTTTCTCGCCGCGAACGGAGGGGTTTTCTCACGAAACCCTGTGTTTGGGAATATTTGCAGGCCACCGCTAACCATGAAACTGCGAAGGAAGATGTCGCTTGACTTGGGGCTTTACTATATAAGCAAATTAAAATTTGAACCTTAAGCATAGAGCTTCATTGGTATACTGTGTCAACTCATCGTGTCATAGTCTCTGTGGATGGATGTCCAAAAACACCCATAGCTTGAATTTTCTTTTGGAAATACTTCCGAAATGGAATGCTGCATATTCATTGAATGATCTAGTGTACTACTGCATTTACAGAAGCCATATTGTTGATCATTTATCAAATTCTTCGACTCTGAAACAAAAAGAAGCCTATTATTTACCATACACATGAAGTCAGCACAGTAGAACGAAATGATGTGTGATTCGCAAGCCGACCAGGTTGTCTGGATATCGGTATGACGTGTGCAAAGTGCCAAAGCTCATTGTACAACGCTTACAGCTTAATCAGGTTGTCGTCTTTATGATGCTGGATCATACATCATACCGTACATGATGGTATCTGGTCCACGACTGGTATATTCACAGGATTTTAAAAGGGCAAGGAGAAGTACATTGATCGTAAACTCTTAGTTGTATGGGGGGTCAGCGTCTTCTGTGACAACGTCTAATGCATGTAGTTTAGCCGTGCGTTTATGATCTTGGAAACGCTGGTCGTAATTTGCTGAGCTACTAACATGAAAAAAAAAAAATCCCTTGCCGAGGATATTAGCTATGTCTAGTGGTTCGCCATTGATGGTATCCTCCTGCAAAGAAGTAACGGGGGTATGAAGGCGTTTATTATTTTAATATGTAAGCAGTGGACCAGACTTTAGTGAGTGGCGTATAGTGATTCACCGTGGACAGAAAAGAACGCCAGGAGTCACGTTTAGCCCTTCAAATTGTTCTTGTATCAGCCAGTGCTTGTTTGTAAATAGTAAAGTTTTCCTCAGTAGGCTGGCTGTCAAAAATTCTGTCTCCTACTGCGTTTTCTTAATGGTTGTCGGCAGTCGTGCGTCCACCAGTGTGCTCTGTGTTTTGCTTGAATGCAGGCGTCTTTGGAACAGTAGCTTCAGCCTCGTGTAAAATGGAATCAGTCAAATTTTGGACTTTCGTATCTATGGTATCCCCAGATAGGCTATATTTAAATGGGAGATCTTTGAGCAGGATCCCCAATTTACTTTCAGAAAGTTAAATGTTGGAAGTGAAGAGACTGAAAAATAGTCACGGATATAAGAAAGACAGATCGGTAAATGACCACTTCCCAAGGAGTCATATTTGTCAAACGAGAAATCTTGATATATACATGGTGAGGCCAAAGACAAGCCAATGGCCGAAAAGTTACCAGTACGATCATCTGCACATCTCATTACCATAGTTCAGAAGACAAAAGTTGGATTGTAGTATTAGGTAGGCTACTTGCTCCTCACGACCATCAATCCTCAAGCTACCCTGCTGATAAGACGGGCGTTAAAGTAGCCCAAAACTAACTTATTTCCAAGAAGGTGGTCAGAAAGTGAATTCTAAGCATCACTGTCAATGGAGCGATGTGGATTACAGTAGAGAGAGCAAATGAACATACATGTTATTAAATTTTACTCTGTACACGACAGCTTCCAGTATATGTAGGTGGGTGTGATCTGCGTATGTAGATGGCAACTCCGTGACCATCACATCTTTCATACGAGTGGTAGTGTTTGAACTGTCGAGGATCAAGGTGCCCCTCCGAGCGCATCTCCTGTAAACAAATAACGTCTGGCTTGTGTATGGATAGCGAGAAAGCTGTATTGTGCAATTATTCCCAAGAGTCCTTTAATTACACCGCAGCACAGTGAATGTGTCGATTTAAGATTTACGAGGCGGGTCATTGTGCTTAGATTTTTTTTTTTATGCTGCCCACCATCAGCCGAGCAGATACTGTAAGATCTATTCCGGTTCTTGCTGACGGAAACCTTCATAGAATTATCAGTAACAAGGCTTCCCCCGATGAAGAACTACCTCTTCTATCACTCGATGGGGCAGGAGCAGGAAGCACAGGAGATCGTGACTGTTTTGTAAAGGTGGTTAAATTAAGCTGACCATACATGTCAGACTTTGGTCCAGACCTTACGGACTGAGAAGCAACAGCAGCCTGAGGGTATGAAGTTTTTACATGGATATCAGTAAGATAGTTGGATCGGACAGGACGCTGAGATGAAGTTGCAGATTAAGTGGCAGAAGTAACAGAGACGGTCAATCTGTGTCTCGACAGAGCACATCACGAGACGGGAGTTTATCGCTGATGCATAGGAGGTATTCGGCATGGGAGTTGCATGCAACATCTCCACCTTCTTCCTAGCTTGGTAGTAGGAGATGACTTCTATTGTCTTTACCACCCAGACCTCTTTCTCCTCCTTCCACATGGGACAAACCCTCGAGGAAGTGAAGTGAATACCCTTGCAATAAAGCAGTACAGTCTCGGATGTGCAGTGTTCAGCACCATGGCCCTGAGCTGTACACTTTCCACACACTGATTGGGAAGCCTGACAGGACTTATCATTTTGGCCATATAGCTGGCATTTAGAACCACGAAGGGAGTGGGAATGTATGGCCTGATGTTAACAATTTCGTAACCAACTCTGACTGACATGCACAGGGAGTGAAACACTGCCAAAAAACAAGGTTATGGTGGCAGTCTTCATTTTCATGCCTTCCGAGAATCTATTTGTAAATCGAACATCAATGACATCTTGATGTGAAAATTCACGTATGATGTCGCCGCCTTCCATACCATGAGGTCCTTACAAGTGATAACACTCTTGCAGGAATACCGGCTTCTCAGCTTGACGTTATTGCAGTGGAAATTGCGTAGGTTAAGCAGACTCTTAACACTGGCCAAATTGACAGTCTGTACGTAAATGTCTCTGCTTGCAAGTTTTATCGCTTGTTTCATCTCACCACCATAGCCTTCAGTCACCATGACTGAGGCTGGACAGGAGAGTAGAACAGACAGCATAGAGGAGAACAAGTGACCCAATATTCGCTGAAATGTCGAGCGGGGTAAGTGTCTGGCGTCGATCAGTCTGGGGTTAACCAGTCCACCGATCAGTCATAGGGACGTTAAGACCAACTCCCCATCCCCCCACCTCCAAGGGGGGAGAGGCGCTAGGGGCGTCCGGAACTGTAACCACCTCCCCCTTGCGGGGGAACTGGAAAGCGAGAGAAAAACGAGCAAGGAACAGTACACCCTGGGTAAACCAACTAAGGCTGAGATTACCCTCTCAAACCACTCTCAGGAGTCTGTGTCTGTGTTTATTCACACTCAGAGCTATTAGTGGGTCCCTTCAGAGGTGAGTAAACAAAGGCAACCTCAGTACAAAGGTACTGACACCTACTGTACCAAGCTAACTGGGAAGTGAGAGAAATTAGTACTTGCTAGCCTAAACTTCACCACCGGAAACAAGTTAGTACTCATCGCGACCATGCATCGAAGTCTCATCCAAATAGTAAACACAATGACCGGCTTAAATAGGCCTTGCCTGAGGTATGGCAACAAAGTTTACCTCTGACAATGAGTTAAACAGGTGCTCCGCTAGTTAGAAGGTGTACCAATGGTTTGGCTAACATAGATAAAAAGCCGTTGTCTTGGTTAAAGTTATTACTTGATTCGATAAAAGCAGCTTCTGAATATCTACGGCAATGATTGCTTTCATATCTTACAAACTTCGATTCTTTCCAGTTGATTAGATGATTAGTTCCCATCTATGTTTCACGGTAGCATTGGTTAGGTTGAACTTTTTCATGGCATGCTTATGTTCGGTAATCATTTTGTTTATAACACGTTTTGTCAGAGCTAAGCAGAGTAAAGGATAGTATTCAGTTCACTGCTGAGTTTGAGTCACACAAAAGGTTCCCGTTTCTTAATGTACTAATAATTATATTAGGAAAAGACAAATTTTAAAGTTTTTAGCAAATCGACAAAGAAAAATGACTTTTTCCATTTTTTTTTTCAGCTAAGGACAATAATAAAGCAAGGTGTTTTAATAGGTTTTTATCTTCGGGCTCTGAGAATTTGTTCGGAGGAGTTCATGCAAGATGAATATGATTACATCTTCAAATCTTTTACTGCCTTGAGATACCCTCCTTTCTATATCCTCAGACCCATCCAACGCACCGACGAGAAAGTAAGATTAAATGAGGGAATTGTATTGCTTAATACAGCAGCTGCTGACAGTATTTTCCAGTATATGAATGAAGCAGGAACTGATGTCGTCAGAACAGGGGCAGTCATTGATGGGAGTGTGGTGAGAAAGTCTCGTAAATAGTAGTATTATCAGAGTGCAGAGTGTACAGCGTTCCTTACGTGGTTTGTAAAAAGGTGTAAATAGGTGAGACATTTTGAAGTAATACCTCAGGCCTGGTCTATTTTAGCCGATCATTGTATTCACTGATTGTTACTCCTCAGGAAGCCGTCACAAGCGAAAAGTCAGATAAGTCCTGAGTCTTGTCTCAGCCAATTGTGTTTTTCCTTTACAGTCTGGGAATGACTTCACGTCAACTGAATTGAAGTCCAGTATACTATAACTTGGCTAGCACTCTACCAGTTCACCATTTTGTTCATGCATACAGAGAACTAATTCTTTTCATACAGTTTTCGGAGCCTGAATATATTTCACCATTTATGAAGTTTGTTGAATACGTTTCATTCATATATAGTTAGTGGCAGATGGTTAGGGCTGTGAGATGGAGCCAGGATTCCGAGAGCTTGAATGATGTGTGCATGATTGTGTGGCCCATTTCACCGTGCCTGCTGTTTGTAGTTCTCCTAGCTTGTCTTTTCTCTTTTCTTTTTACTTCTGTTACCTACCTTACCCAAACCTTGGGTGGAAATGAAGGCCAGAATGATGACGATGATGATGACGATGATGATGTGATGATACCCATATTGAGTCCTGTTAACACCAGCCATTTAAGCACCCGGAAAGAAAAATAGAAGATGAGTATTATTTTGTCATTATAAAATTGTAGAAACTCTAAACTGCCCCGCTAATGGTCATGAATTTAGGTAACACTGAACGCTTTATTTGTAATCCTCGACAGCCCAGCGTGATAATCTGTACTAGAATTTTTTTTTATAATGTAACGCTATATTCGCAATCCAGGTCATAACACAAACTAAAGTTAAATCCGTTGTCATGTGAGGATAATGAGGCAACACGAGAGGGAGCAGAGAAGAAATGAAGCAAGATGAAAAAGAAAGAAAAGAGTTTGTGTGATGAAATGTAATTACTGTGGGCTACACGGGCGCAAATTACGAATAGGGTTAGGTGTAAAATGTTATGGTATTATGCATAATGGAATGTGACTGTTTCAATGGACTGGTACTAATTTTTAATAATTTCAACATATTCATCCAATAACCTTATTTCTTCCATGCATATAAAGCATTAGTTAGAATGGTGAGTGTAATTATATGATAGTCAGCTGCTTCGCCAACCATCTGGTTACAGCTTCTATCATTTTATCTGTGCTGTCATCTCAATCTTCCTTTCTGGTCGTTCTAATGCTACTATCGTAGACGGCCACTGTTCTCTTATAGCTATCAACAGTGGTGTTCCTCAGGGTTCTGTCCTATCACCAACTCTCTTCCTTCTGTGCATCAGTGACCTAAGCTGAATCTAACCCCATCCATGCATATGTTGATGACTTCACCCTTCACTTTTCCATTTGTTTCCCACGTCATCCATCTCAGCAGTTGCTTCAACAAACAAGGGATGAGGCTATGGCACACCTATGTCTAACTTGGCTTATATCTCAGATTGGGGTAAAAGTAATCTCGTTG